>JAJIBD010033629.1:0-18237 GCA_021461705.1 Cryptotis parvus | reverse complement strand
TTGTCAAAGAGAGAGCCACTGAAATGTCTTACTAATAATCGCAATGGCCACAGAAGACTGTGGTAGCAGAACATTAGTAGTGGTTTGCAAAGAACGATAGATCTCTCCATATTAATATGGAAAAATTCTAATAGTTTTGACTGAGGGAAAACTGAAAAAGAGGTATGTATGATACAATATTTATTTTCAAGAACTGAAGTCCCTGAGTGCAATATAAAACGTGGTTAGTTTTTGCACAAAGCTAAACATATGGGTTCCATCCCAGCATCACATATAGTTCCTTGGCACCCCATTCTCTTCACCCACTCCAGCCAGCCAGGATTAAACCCTGAGCACCACCGAATATCACCACTCTCAAAAAATTAAAGATTGGGGCGTTAGACAGCCCAGTGGGTAGGGCGTTTGTTTTGCACGCGGCCACTTCCATGCCGCCTAATTGATCCCCGCATCCTATATGGTCCCCTGAGCACCGCCAGGAGTAATCCTGAGTGCAGAGCCAGGAGTAGTCCCCTTGAGCATCGCCGGTGTGACCTAAAAAACAAACAAACAAATTAAACAAAGTAAATGCACAAACAATCCCTTAATGAGATTCTCTTCCATGAGTGTATGTATACAAACGCATAAAAGTCTATAGTAGAATGAACGCACCAAGCATAGACTTTAAAGAGTAGAGCTGAAGAATTTGTTAAGAGGGACTCTTAGTAATCTTTTCTTTTCTTCTTTTGGGGTGGGATCACACCTAGAAGTGCTTAGAGGTCACCCTGGTGGGCTCGTGTAACCATACAGGGTGTCAGGGATTGAACTTGGATCAGTAACACATACAAGGTAAGTGAGCATACTGTATAATTTTACTATCTCCTTCTAACCTCTTGCTCTTTTTTCTTTGTTTTTAATATATAATTTGCGATGCAGGGCTGTCCCCTGGTTCTGCTCCTTCTTAGGAATTACTCTTAGAGGTACATGAGACAGGTGATCACATATGGGATGCCAGGATCAAATATGTAAAGACAAGTGGCCCTACACTGAAGTATCTTTCCAGCCTCTTCCTTCTTATACAGGAAACCAGTACTTCTTCAGCACCGATGATGCGCACATTGTGCACATGTGCAGGTGTGTGTGTGTGTGTGGTGTTGGTAACAAACCCAAACGTACACACGTGTTGCAAAGGTGCGTCTTCCACCTAGTTCCATTCCCAGGTCTGATATTAGGTATAAAAGATGACGCTTATCTGAAGAAGCAAGTTTGTCCTCTGCAAGCAAGGCCTTACAGTCAGGGCCCATGCCTACGCAGAGAAGGGTGCCAGCCTCTTCTTGTGCACTCCAGGGCCTTTCTCCGAGTCAGGCCTGCAGCCCCCAGCAGGCACAGACCCCACCCACCCTCAAGATGCACACACGCACCTTCGCAGGTCTTGCCATCTGCTTGCAGCTGAAACTGTTGTTGCAGTAGCAAGCAGCCCGGGCCGCAGTGTGGGGACACAGTTGGCAGCCCAACTGAGAACAATTGCCTTGAGCCTGTGTGAGGGCAGATGAAACACACTAGTCCTCTGCATCTGGCAATACTCTCCCTATCTTCGTTCCAACTCTAAATCACTTCCAAGACCCATGGGCCAATATCAGAGGTGGGCAGGGCCTGTAGAGGGGCTTATCGTGTTTCGTTGTGACCCAGAGGGGAGACAAGCCTGAGTTGGCACAGATTCTACCATTAACTCTGGGTATAGAACACCATTAACTTCATTGGCTATTGATTCCACCTGTCCCTAGAGAAAGGCTTTGGGAACGTGCTCAGGTTGACAGGGAGCGAATATGAGTCTGATCCTCTCTAACCTCTTACTTGTTTTGCTTGGGGGCTCTTCACGGTTTTAGGGGGAAGAGGGGCTTTGGTGACCCGTTCCAGCGACCCGAGAAAGCACCACAGAGAGTCCCCCCACCTCAACTTAGAGTGCATAAGCTGAGGGCTCAGGTGGGAGGATGGGAAGAGGAACAAAACCAGCTCCTCTTTGTATGGACTCCTTCTAATCTTCCTCTGCCACTGACCTACTCAACAGAGAGAGAAGGAATGAGACATATGTGGTTTCCCAGCACCAGCAACCTGAACAATGGCCTTGGCAGGTCTACAGGCCTGGGCTGCAAAGACCTCTTTGTCCAGCGTTCACACCTCGCCTCTCTCCCACCTAGAGAACGCCTGAGATACTGAGATCTTAGAGCCACTAAGCCTGCCAGGGTGAGTTGGGCAAGGTACCAGCCCAGATATTTCCTAATTCTACCAGGATCTGTGCTATTCCATTCTTGTCCAGCCTTCCTCCATATAGATGTAGTAGTAGGGAGGAAAATTTCCAAAATTGTTTATTTTAGAAAGTTCAGAAAGGACTTTCAATAACACGTGGGTGGGAGTGATGAGGAGAGCCCAACTTGTGGAATAGCAGAGAAGAAAGTCCACACTCCAGCTTTCAAGGTTCTTCGCAGAGTTTGAAAGTGAAAAGACCTTAAAAATTGCGCCATGAACATGCCACCTTGGATGGTATGGTATGTGCATATCTTGGGGTCATGCACTCTGCACTCCTCCTAGCTTCATCAGGAAAACTACGCGGACTCAGGGCTGAGACACACAACACAGGGCTAAGGCCTTGTGTGCAGCTGGACCCCCACCTGAATCTCTGTACTGTAAGCCCTTCTAGCACTCCAAGTGGATACCCCTCTGGCCCCAGCACAGAGCCATATGTACCATCAGGTGTGCCCAAGCCTCACTCCTCAAGAAAAAAAAAAATACCAAATGAATGAAACACTCAGAGGGAGAGCAGAGCTGTCCTCTGCACTCTAGTCTGCCCCTGAGAGGACACAGATGCGCTCTCTTCCTACAGATTCACTGAGAGATAAGTGATAATGCGCAGACACAAGCACCTCCTCACCCTAGAAGACTGCCCCACTTCTACATGGCTTGTTAGAGGCCTCGAAAAGAAGGCCTTAACAGGAGGGCAATGGGAGGTGGTGACCAGGCCCTGACCCTCAGCTCTATGGTCTCCTGAGAACCTCTCGATTGTCCAGGTAGTAACCAGATGCTCCAGGCCCTGAACATATTTTGGTCCTCCCAGCCTAGGTGGGACTGTCCCATCACAAAGCTTGGTATTTTTAAGAGATCCACAGTGTCTCCTGGAAATGCCTCTCCTGGGAGGCTGACATGGAGGAGGTAAGCAAATTCCAGCCCTGTTGTCACAGCTCCTCCGCTGCTGACACTCAGGTGTCAGGAAGAAACTATGCAGCCGGGGAGATGGTTCTAAAGGACCAGAGCTCAAACGACCAGGCGCGGAGCTCTACTGCCACATCGCCAGAAGGTTAACAACAAAACAACCAAAAATACGCTTCAAGAAAGGGCCTGACTATTCCAACTATTTATGAAACATCAATCCAGGTGTGTTATTCTAGTTTGGTAGGCCAGAAACTGGAGCCTGGACAGAGGGGCTGACTTGTGCTGTTCCCACAGTAACCAGAGGCCGTGGCTGTGGCCCACATGACGGAAATCCATGGCTCTGGAAAGTAACAGTTTTCTGTGATCCCTGGTTGTATTATCCCAGTGGCCATTCTGTGCCGGGAGCAGGATGAAGCACAGAGAGCCCAACTGATGGGGTTCTTCCTGCAGGGCTTCAGCTGAGACTGCACTGGGGCCTTACTCAAGAGATCACCTTTCACCTAGTGGGACCTCATGATCAGAGCCAATCCATGTGAGTCCCTGATTCATTGCAGGTGGGGACATGGGAATACACAGTTCAGTGCCCAGGCAGTTAGGTCATTAAATGACATTCCTGGGTCTTGCTCTGTAGGACCTGGGGTAGAAGGAAAGAGACTTGGATGAGAAAGTAACAGGATAGTGGGGGCATTTGCTCTTTTACATGGCCAACCCGTTTGATCCCCAAGCATCAATTATGGTCCCTCGGTCTATGGCCAGGAGAAGCTCCTTGAATGCAGAGCCAGGAGTAACTCCTGAGCATCGCCGGTGACCTCGGGTGCCAAAAAATAAGTAAAGATGACATGACCAGGCTTGTTGTAGCAGCATCTCATTAACTACTCACTATATGGCTTGGGACGAAGATGCAGTACTTTGCACCAGTGTTATAGGGTCCTTCCTATAAAAAGAGACTCCAAAAATTTGTGGTCGAGTTCTCAGTGCAGTTATTTCAGGATCTGGTGGTGCTGGGGCCACCAGGGCCATCTCAGGGGTGTTTGGTAGGGCAGGCAAGCTGAGGATCAAAGTCGTGACCTGCAGGGCTAGGCTGGTGCCCTAGTCTTTGTGCTCTCCCAACGCAATACATGTGGATTTTTTCAATCTCATGACTTTCTGAGGTTGGCATTCTTTCTCCCCACCCTTGAGTCCTTTTCTATTATCCCCAAATATTTCCTTCTGTAGCTCATCTTGGGAGCACTTCTAAAGAATAGGAGCAGTGACTTTAGCTGACAATTGCCCACAGCACAGCTACTCCAGCCCAGGGTTCTGTACATCTCCCATTCCACGTAACACAAGGCCAGGGTTTGAGGAAAGCTTTGGGTGGGCTAAGGAAAGTCCAGTCACTTAAAGAAGCTGCCATTCTGGGATAGTTCTCAGATACACACACAGCAAAACTGGCAATAGTTGTGAGGCGATCTGGCTGCGACATCTGTCACCCCATTGATCACAGGTTGACTCAAGTTGATCTCCTGGCTGCCAGCGGGTGTCCCTTCCCTCCTCATCACTGGTTATGAGTCCTGAAGCTGCTTAGCCCCATCTAGGAGAGACAGCCTTCCTAATAGAGATGTACTGGTTATCATCAAATGAAATGAGTAGCTGTGCTTCTAGGAACTTTCCAAACGAGCTCTTTGTGGAGAATTTTATATGAACAATAATTTTAAATTCATACCAGCAGTGCTCAAAAAGTTACTCCTGGTTTGTGTTTCAGGGATCACTTCAGAGAGTGACTGTATGTGCATAGACCATAATGAGTGTCAAGGATCAACTCAGGTTGACTGCAGCGTATTTAATGTGGGTGCCCACCAAAGTATACTATCTCTCCAGCCCATAAGTATGCAATATGCTATGTAAATTTGTGTGTAGTGGGTAAAAAATCAAATTAACCTTTATCTGATTTAAAAAATTGCTTGAGGTCTGGGAGCAATAGTTCAGTAGGAAGGGCAGTTTGATTCCAAACATCTCATACAGACTTCAGAATACCACCAGCAGAGGTAAATTCAGTGAAGCTGCCTCTAGAGAGAAAAGTATAGAGAGAGAGAAGATTTTCCTGGCAGTGTTTGGTGTTACCTCTGATTATGCTTGAGGGTTCCAAAATGCTGTGGTACCGGTATAGAACCCACGCATGTGCTCCAGCCCTTTGAGCAATCGCTTCTGGTCCTTAGTTGATTAATAGAGGAACCAGAATACATTGTAGTAAATTCAAGGGGCCCCCATGCTTCCATTATATTTCTAAGTTGGAAAACTCTATTCTAGATCCCTGCCCAGATCTGGTTGCCTGATGGAAAGAAGTGGAGGTCTAACGGGTGTGTCAAAGGTTGTGGTCCACTGGTAATGTTTCTGTTGGTTCTTTTTCTCTGCTGCCCAAGACACTGGAATGAAGTAGAAGTTGATCTTCATGGATCCTGTGACTCTTCGACTATGCAACTATACCTGAGAGACCTCACACATGTGATCCTAAGCCCGGATGTGAGTGTCGTCGTTAGCGCGCTGGGTGGGAAGTGAAACAGGGGGGAGGGCTGGGGCCCTGTGGGTGGTCTGTCATGTCTCTCTGGGCAATGAGTCGGGGGTAGGGCATGCGACAGGCTTGGTCCGCATGTGGGTTGTGTTTCCAGGCCCCTCTGAGGGCTGACTCTGTCGCTGTAAGAGGTGTTTGCCGGATGTGTATGTTAGTGTAGGATATGAGAGAACAGAACATAATGTGAGTGGAACAGTTGGGAAAAAGGTGGGGGCATGTACCAACTAAAAAATGCAAGAAACACTAGATTTGGTCACACCTTCTCCACAACTGTCTGTACCTAAACCCCAGGCATCAGGGTCCAAAAGTAGGTAAGAAAGACTCCACTGACTACAGCCCAACCCAGGTTCCTCACCCCATAACTACAGCATCCCTTGATACATCCTTTGAGTCTCGCTTCCTCTGGGGCAGCCTGTGGAGGTGAGCTTGTGGAAAGAACTGTTGGCTCCTTTCCAGCTCCTCCTTAAAATTACCCTTGATAATTATGGGTGGGGAGTAGGGAGGCCAGGCCAGGCCAAGGCTGTAGCAAGGCCAGCCTAGGGAGAAGAAGAGACAGACCTGGCTAAGAGGAGAAGTTGACCTGGCCTGGGCATAGTGCCGGCATCAGGGAGGCTGCCTAGATTCTGGGGTCCCACAGAGAGTCCTCTACACCCTGTGAGGTAAAAGGCTGTGGTAGGGACCTTTCTCCAGCTTATAAACAGCTTTCTGTTAATACATCACTGGGAAAGAGGGGCTGGGGTAGGCGTGGGGTGTCGGGAAAGGCTGTGTTGGGGCCCCAAGATGTAGCAAGGGCCAATGCTCATACACTATTGCATGTAAAGTCCTTGGCCCTGGGAGCCTGAGGACAAGCAAGGGAAGAGTAAAGCTTCTTGGGGGCATCACTAAGGGTGAGGGGCTGAGGCAGAGGCCATAAAGGAAGGTGCCTGTATTGCTGTGTTTGGTGGCTACAGGCTGAACATCCATTGGATCTTCCATTCAAATATCTGCAAACAGTACCTGCGTACAGGTGGTCTCATATTTCAGGAGCTACATCCAGAAGCAAAGGGTCCAGTTCATTTGCAGGCAGAAAGCTGCCTTCATCCCAAAGGATCCGAGCCAAAAGGATACAGGGCAGGTAAGGGTATGGCAGGTGGGGATTACTTACAGATCTCGGCGCCGTATCTGACCCATCCGGGCAGTCCAGCCCCGCCAGCTAGCCCTTGGAGATACAGGTGGATCTGGTCTCTGCAGGCTAACCGCTTGGCTTCATTGCCTAGGGCTGGAGCCGAAAGAAATCAAGATGCAGTGAAGGAAGGGCAGTCTCTGGCTCTAAAGCCCCCTAGACTCTAGTCTCCTCCCTCTCCCCGCCCAGACTGACATGCCAGCCCTTGCCTGGGGAAGCAGTGCTGGTGTTCCTGATGTGTGTGCCTCTGGCGGGAGGTAGCTAAACCGAGACACGTTCCGCTGCCCACCCACTCCTGGTCCAGAAGCCCTCCAACAGTTCCCTGTGTGGGTCAAAACCATGCTTTCACCCATTCCTGACTCGCCTCCATCCCCGGGAAGGCTCACTGAGAATGTGGGAGCCGACAGCAGTAGAGACAGTTCCAAGGGCTGAGCATTATGTACGCGTCTTTGAGCCCTGCATATAAGGCACTCTTCCCCAGCACCACTGGGAGCGCCAACCTCCTGAGCACCCTTAGTCAGTGTGGTCCAAAAAAAAATAGAAACAGAGAAGGTAGATAGACCTGAAGCATGGTCTCAGCAGGTCCTGGGAATAAGGTCACTTGGTTCATTGCTTTCCCTTACATAAAAAGGCTAACGAAAGGAATCACAATATTCTTTTTGTGGGCCACTTGGGTGATGCTAAGGGGTTACCCCTGGTTCTTGCACTCAGGAATTACTCTTGGCTATGCTCAGGTGACCATATGGGATGCCGTGATCAAACCTTAGGTTGGCCAAGAGATTCAAGGCAAAACCATCACCAGTTCTGTACTACAGCTCCGGCCCCACTTTTCTTTTTTTTTTTTTCCCAGCCAATATTCAACTCAAAACATTATTACTTGATGACCTGGTTTTGTTACACAGCATCTTGGTTTAAAGTCCAAGTTTCCAAGAGCCTCCCTGGAGTGTTAAGTGAGGACTTCATAAACATCTTTCCTCCCCTTCTAGAAGATCCGAAAGCAGCTCTTGAAGCTTCCTGTTTCTCTACCCCAGGAATTTTTTACTTTCTGCCAGTCAGGACACACCTGATCGAAAGTTCTCCAGGCTCAGCCTTTAACTGACCAGGCCCTACTGGAAAACTTTGGCCAGTGGCTTGGGGAACACTGGAGGATCACTAACAAATGTGTGGCAGCAGGGCTGGGGGGGAGGGAGGAAAGGTAGAGCCAGCTTCACAGCCCTCCTCCTGGCTTGCAGACACAGCTTGGGAGCTGGGCTGGTCAGGCAGGGCAAGGGGTGACTTTCAGCTGGAGGCGCAAGAGAAAAAGATGCGTGGGAGTGGGGCTGCAGCCAGGGAGGGCCGGGACGGCCAGTGAGGGACAGGTCAGCTCGCCGCCAGCCTGTGAAGTTCTTCCATTCAACCCTTCAGTTAAATAACCTTCACACCTCACACCTACTCTGCCCAGTTCTTCGGTCAGTTGGTCTGGCTCTGGGGTGGGGATGTGAGAGAGAGAGAGGAGGTACTTCCATGAAAAGTGCAGGGGAGGTCCAGCGGCCCCATCAGTAACTCCCAATGCAGCCAGGTGAGTACAAGGAGCAATGAGCAAGACGCAACGCTGCTTGAGGCCCCTCAGCTGTCCTGGGGACCCTTGGCTCGGGCTACCCAGGCAGTGCTGGGGACGATAGCGCCAAGCAGGTCAAAGTTGTTTGTTGGGCATGCGGCCCAGCGAAGCCGCCTCCTACTCCCAGCCTGTTCCGTTCTACCTATCTCCTCTCAGGTCTCTCGGGAATACGCTGGAAAATAAGTGCTCACACAGAGGGTGAAGTGCCGTCTTCCTGCATTAACCCTCTCCCAGATGAGCTGTAAAGGCAGGCCCTGCCCACCTTCGCCGGAGTTAGAGGCCCACAGCAGGCAGTGACAAACCAGGCTGAGCCTGTCAGCTTGAGAAGCTCCAGGCTGTGCACTAGTACGTCTCCCCATTCTCACAGTACTCGGGGAGCTAGTGCCCTGCCTTTAGGCCCCCCCACTAGGCTGGGCTCTATTACCCTTTTCTGGGCTATTTCCCAATACATAAGCACAGGGCGCCCAGGAAGAGCCAGGTTAGGGGGCTGCAGGCACGGCAATTAGTCTCTCCCACCACCCCCAGGCACAGAGGCTCCCCAGAATAAATGCGAGGATGTCAGGGACACAGAGGCAGGGACAGGGCGGAGGGGCCACAGCGACACAAGTTCTTCCTCCCGACCATCTCAGGCAGGGATGCTCTCAGGCTGCTGGTCACGTGAAAGAGAGTGAGATCAGGAAACACATCATGGAGGGCTGGGGCAGGCCTCTACAGAACCCCTCTCAGCCTCCCACCCCACTGAGTGGGGAATAAAGGCGTCTTGAGGTGGTGGATAATGCTGAGTTCAGCATACCCGCTGGGGCTAGCTGTGAGGTCTTCCCAGGTAAGTGCCCGCCAGCCGGCCTAGTTAGCATGCGGAACGTCCGCCCCTCTGGCCTTTGAGCCCGGCTGGGGGAGCCGTGGGGGCTGGAATGGGTCTTGAGGCAGGGCGTTTGGAGCCCAGAAACAGCCCTGTGTCCCTGAAAAGCCCCACTCTGGACTTGGTCTCACACTTCACTCTTCCCCAGGGCCGCGCTCAGAGCCCAGGCCTGAGGCTGCCAGTTGGTCATCTATATCGCCCGCTTCCATTCCATCCAGCCACGCGCCTCTTCTTCTGCACTTTCATTTTCTCATCCTCTCCTCCAACCCGCTCCTTTTAGCCTGAACTCCACAGAGGAAACAGCAGCTGGTGGCAGACTCAGAGAGTTGTAATGAGAGACTCACAACCAGATGTGCCCAGCAGGCGGGAGGGGTAGCACGCCTCAGCAGCATCTTGTGGGTACAGACTACAGTACCTGGGCAGCATGAGGATGTCCTGCAGAGACGTGTGGAGAGGGGTACTCCTGAGGTGGTGTAGAGAAGGCCCAGGAATCTTGAATTTGATAAGGAGGCTCAGTCTGGGAAAGAAACAAATAACCTACTTTGGGACCATCGACACCACCAAGCTGCTTCTCGCTTGCTTCCTAGGCAGAAGCCATGGGGCGGTAGAAATCTTGTAATTCGCTGGGAGCTTAAGAACAAATCCAGATCAACCCAGCTGAAAGAAATCCTCTGACACAGCACTATGAAAATCCTGTCTTTGGGGCCAAGAAGTCAAGCTGGAACAATATAATAAGTTGGGAGCGGTTTCTGGGCACTCTTCCTGCCCCAGGTTAATTGGCACTTCTTGAGGTGTGCGAGGATATCCGGTCACAAGTAAATAAAGCCTGAACGCCCAGAGGGGATTTTCAGTCTCATGAGGCTCTTATCACTAAAGCCTTGGGGAGCCGAAGGCAACTGAATGAGGTAGCAAGCCCTTTGGTATTAAAGAGGACGGGCCAGGGTGAG
Source organism: Cryptotis parvus (assembly GCA_021461705.1). Classification (NCBI taxonomy): domain Eukaryota; kingdom Metazoa; phylum Chordata; class Mammalia; order Eulipotyphla; family Soricidae; genus Cryptotis; species Cryptotis parvus. The sequence continues at coordinate 7,941 of JAJIBD010033629.1, read as the reverse complement.
GAGAGGCAGTAGGTAAGGGCAGGGGGTGCTCTTGGCTCAGTGCTCTCACAGAGGAGAGGCCTTATGGCATTAGCAGCAAATAGAGAGAAGAGTAAGATGGAGGCATGTGCTAAATTTTGACTGATCCCCTGAAGAACTAATCCGAGCACGCTCAGGAGCAATTCCAGATGAAGAGCTGCAGTAACCCCTTGATTTGCTGGGTGTGATACAAAGAAAAAAAGATGCCTGATTTATAGCCCAGTGGGTAGGGCTACAAAAATCGCGGCCTAAGCCTACGCCCCGGTCTGATCCCAGATTCATGGTCCTCTGAAAACTGTTTGGTATAACCCTGTTTTGTTTGTGTGGTGAGTAACCCTGAGAGTTACGCCGGAGTGACCCAAAAAGCAAAAAAAGAGAGAGAGAGAGAGAGAGAGAGGAGAGAGAGAGAGAGAGAGAGAGAGAGGAGAGCTGAAGGAGGGAAGATCAGAGAGAGAGAGCGGAGCCGAGGTGCTTTGTGTGAGAGCTGAAAACATAGTGGGGCCATCTGTTTCCGCTTGCCTGGAGATGAATGCACCGCCATGCTAACTTCTGGCTGTTACCCCTGCCCCTCATTACCCAGGCACCTAGCCCAGCCACGCACTTCAGGCACAAGCTGGAGCCAGGCTAGTAGGTGTAGGGCTAAAAAAGCCCAGACACCAATGAAGACCCCATCTGGCCTCGTCGGCAGAGCCTTATACTGCTCTCCTCCTGGAGCATCATGGGTCTTTGGGGTGGGGTAGGAAAGTAAAAGGTGTTCACAGAGAATAGGTGTGTTCCCAAGGGCATAGGCTTAGGAAGATAGTCTTCTCCTGAAGGGGCCTACCCTTGATTCCTCAGTCCTCAAATAGATAAAGAGGCAGGCAAATCTCAGTATCATAAGAAACAGTGGTGCTCTTGTATTACACCCAGGGTAGAAGTGAGAGTCCTGGCCCTTTTTCAGCAGATGGCATGAAGAGAGAAAGAGGAGAGAGAGGGAGTAAGAGAGAGAGAGAGAGAGAGAGAGACAGGCACATGAGGGGGCTTGTTCTCCAAAGGGAATTGTAGAGAATATACCTAAGGGGGTATAGACAGAGGGTGACTAGATACAGCCTGCAGGAATTTAACCCAAATGTATAAGGTGGGAGCAGCCTCGGGCCCAAAGTCTTCAAGAGATTTTGCTCAATTTTATGTATTCTTCAGTGTCTTGTCTGCAAATGTTTTTCCTGCAAGTCAAAGAGGCTCAGAATATGCAGTCATTCTTCTATTCACTACTTTATGCCCACACTGATGGACAGATGGGCTGATCTGGGCTGCGGGGAGGGGGAGGGGGGCGGAGGTTTCCCGCATCCTGAAATATTGACTGCCAGTAGCAGGGCATTAGCTTAGACAGTGGCCCTCCTGGCCATCTTTTCTCTCTCCTCACAAAGAAAAGTCAGACCCCTTGAAAGTCTCCAGAGGTCATCCTGTTCTTCTGAAGCCCGCCTCCCTCTGCACCACACCTCTCTGCCGCTTAGAATTCATGCGGTAGCCTGTCTATCTCTCACATCTTTCAGTTAGTTCTTAGGCTCCTGGTCCTAAGGGAAGTTCTAGCCCCAGTAGGAGCCCCCTCCTTTCCCTCTGAAATAGCTCCTTCCCTCTCTCTGAGCTCCTTCCCTCTTAAATAGCTCCCCACTTGAAACAGCTCCTCCCCACTTGTTAGAAATAGCTCCTCCCCTTGGACTCAGCCTGTTAAAAGATTATCAAGTTCCTTCTTTCCATGGTAATATTCTCTCAATAAACCATTCTAAAAAGCCATGGCACAGCAAGAGGAGAAAAGAGAGAGTAATTTATATGGAAGGGAACCTTCTCGCCAAAGTGGACATTCTAATGAGTTAGAGTCTAGCTGGTAGTTTCAGTCTGCACGCAGCTGGCCCCAGTTGGCTCAGCCTGATCGGGCATCCTATATGGTCCCCTGGTACGCAGTAGTAATTCTTTGAGGCAGAGCCAGGAGAAACCCTGAGCACTCATCGTGGTGTGACCCCCCAAAAAAGCAAAAAAAAAAAACAGTGGACATTCTGAGTCTAGGTTGGGTGTGAACAGGAGTCCAAACATGGGGATTGGGATGGTGGTGGGGTGGGCGGGCGAGTACTCCTGCTTTCCGCAAGCAGGTAAAGACAAAGCAGGTGGTATGCTGGCAGGAGCCGGTACAGAATGCGCTGGCATGGGTAGTGAACAGACAGAGAGTTTCAAGTTGAGTACTAGAGCTGCATGTTACCACGCCTTTTTCATTCAGAAATAAAATGCACACACCCCAGTTCTCAGCACAGGGGTAGCCAAGATAATGACATAGTTGGGCCGGAGCGATAGCCCATGTAGGCGCTTGCCTGCACGGTTACGATCTCGAACCATATGGTCCCCGAGCACGGCCAGGAGTAATTCCTGAGTGCAGAAGCCAGGAGAAACCCTGAGCATAGCCGGGTGTGACCCAAAAGCAAAAAAAAAAAGATAATGACACAGTTGTCTTGGGCTGGACTTAGAGAATAACAACTGCCCTGACCCAGGGCAGCCGGGTAAGCAGTCCAGGGGAGCAGAATAGGGCCCTGCTCACTACCCCAGCCCCAGTCCCAATTTGGGAGGTTGTGGAGAAGAAAGATAGAAGCTCTTCGAACCAGGAAATAGGTCTCAGGGACACTCTTAGCCACCCTGGGAACCAAGGCACCCCACCCTTTCCTGGGAGGTTTTATGTGACTGCCTTGGCCACTGTGCGGAAGCACTCTAGAGCCAACAGCTTCTTTCCAAACAATGCAGGATCCTGCTGAAGGGGTTGAAATCTGGGAAGGGATGAATGAAAAGAGATCAGTCTCCCCAAAGACTACACGCTAGGGCACTCCAGTCCTGTCAGCTCGGGGACCCTCGTCAACACTGTCCGTTTAGTAGCAATCTGATGTTGCCACAGAGTCATGAGTTCTGCCCCAACCAGATAGAGACTAAGAGTCCATTGACTTTGAGGGTAGTGGGGCTCTGTGAAAGTGGCAATATAGGACTTCTGAGTCCAGGCGTAAGATCTGGACAGGTGGGGACTGAGAATAAGCAGCAAAGAAAGTTGGACTTGAGGAAGATCTTCCTGAGATTTGTATTTTTTGGGGTGGGGAAGGTAATATCCAGTAATGCTCAGGGTACTACTCCTGGCTCTTGCATTCCTTGGGCCATTTGAGGGCCAAGAGAGACCGCATGGCAGGTAGGGCATTTGCTTGTGCACTGGTCCATTGAGAGTCCCCATCCATGATGGTCCCCTGAGAGGTCTTCAGGAGTACTCCTTGAATGCAGAGCCAGGAATAACCCTGAGCAATCCATTGGGTGACCCAAAAAGCAAAATGAAAAAAAAAATAATAATAATAATCAATTACTTCGGGTGGTGCTGGGGGACCTCACTGGATATGACTGAACCTGGAATACAGTAACGGGCAGGCAAGAACCCTGCCTGCTTTACTATTGCCTTGTCCCTTCCCAGGGTTTTGAAGAGTTGAGGAACCTGGGAGTTAATCGCGCCTCCAGGCATCAGCTGAGGGGGGGAGCGCCTAAGATGGGGAGTGAGCAAAAGAGGCATAAAAACTCACAGAGCAACAGTCAAAGTGGGAGGGAGACAGGAGTGAAGCATTTGAAAGTAACCCCAACATCAAACCATTTCCCCACCTCCCAAACTGTCCTCCTCCTGCTGTGAAATAAGAATTTAGAAGGTCAAGGCTCTAAGTCCAGCCCAGGGAAAATGATTTTGAACCTTTCTTCTTAGGGGAGCCAGCTATGAACTCCCACAGATACATCGCTCTGTACTCTTGCCTTATCTGCTAACTCAGTGGTAGCTACTGGGTCTGCTGGAGAAATAATGTCAGCTTAAAAAGCTGGAGCCACTACAACTGCCTTCTCACTTCAGCCAGGCTTCCAAACTCTTCCTCTGTCCCAACCCACTGGTTTCTATCCTATCCGCAGTACAGCAAGTACACAAAATTTTACCTATGGAGTAAGGACAAAAAGCAGATCATTCTGTGAAACAGTGTCCCCTGCGGTGACAAACAGAAAAAGCTAAAACCGGGTGATTATTGCTCCATATTAAGGAATGCAGCCAGGCCTCAGATGTTCTCCTCAGCTTAGTTGCCAGTGTGTTAGATAGGTGTGTCGGTGCCAGGACCTTCCCTCCTCTGAAAGTCAGAGTTCTGTGTCCGTGTGCCTGGAGGCATGAGGCCAAAGACCAGAGAATCCTCAGCTTACCAAGAAGGAGTCAACCCTCAGGTCAGTGTGGGATCTCTACCCATATCCTCCTTACCCCCAAATGGTGATTCCTTATGTCTACTCAAGAAAGGAGAAAGGGCTTGTTTGGGCAGGATGACAGCTACGTCCCATTCCATATTGAGACACATGTGAATTGGGAAGAAATGTTATGGAAGGAGAACTTGAAGTCTAAATCTGGCCTCTGCCTTCCACACTTAGCTATTGTGGCACATAAGAGCTCTTAGCATCTGGGGTTCCAGCTGCCTTGGGAGTTCTGACCATGAGCTCTCCAGCTCACACCACCACAGAGACACTGAATTTAACCCCATCCGCTCATCACCTGGGACTCAGGTCTTAGAAACCCTTCTATGGTATTCTTCCTCCAGGAATTGCTGCTCCCTAAATCTCTGCCTCATTAATTGGTACAGACAAATGAAGCATTTAGCCAGGCTGGTCGGAAGGTCAGAGTGGCTGACCGTGTTTCCTAATTTTGGGAAGATGACGGAGGTAAATAAGGGTGTGCAGAGAGACATCCCTAACTGAGGTCACCAAAGCTGTGTCTAATTCGACACTCAGCTTCCTGACCCTCCTCCACCAAACACTGAAGGGAGCAAAGAGCAATGATCTAGTTCCACAGAAAAATTTTCCCAACTCCTCAGTCTGGCCAATCCAGAAGATGGAGGAGGTGTTCATGATGCAGTATCAGCGCAGTTTTTGTCTTAGGCTAAGAATTGATGAAAGGAGGAGCCCTTCCTCAAACCTGGGGCCTGGTCCATAACCCAACCCCATGACCCCAGCTTAAAACCTCCGGCAAGGTTTGAACCAATGACTCAAAAAGCAAGAAGCAAAATAACTGAGGAAAATAAATACAGGCACCCTGCCCCCAAAAGGACATACAGTAAGAATTCCCCACACAAAGTGTGTGTGTGTGTTGGGGGAGACACAAAGTAGATAATAAATACATTGGTCAAAAGAAAGGGAATTTGGGAGGTAAAGGTGTGCTTAACCCCCACCCAACCTCCAAATTTCCTTCAGTCCAAAACTGTAATAAGCCAGAAAGTCTGTAGACAGCAGCTCAGTCTACCCCTTAAACCCTGAGAGGCATCTAGGTTACTGAGTCCTTTCCACACGATATTGATCTGACGCTGTTCATCTCAAAGCTCCCAGATTGCATAAAGGAAAATTCAAAGTCACACAGCATAAAGCCTCCGCCCCCTCTCCACTTCCTAGCACAACCCGATCCAGGCTATTGAGACAGAGAGGCCCAGAGAGGGGTAAGTGTCCAGTTCTGAACCCAACCAGGCGCCAGGATCCTGACCAGTCTCAAGCCTGCTTCCTGGCCGATTCCACATCCGCAACAGGGGGCCTCCTGGCTGCGGCTCTCCCTCTCTCCCCCTTTACCACAGCCTGCCTCTGCCCAGCAGGCATCCTGGACCCTGGCTGCCTGCAGGCCCAGCCCTGAGGCCACCGCAAATGCCGCCCCCACACACACACATTTTGCAGTGGAAGATTAGTCAGAAGAAATTCTAGATTCCTTCACAATCTAGATGGTAAGACATGTAGGAGGTGGAGGCGCTCCTGAGACTGTGTGATAGGGGAGAGAAGGCCTGGATCCCAGGGATTCGAAAAGGGGGAGTCCTCTCCTCTTTCCTAAGCCATGGTCTTTATTTAGTTTGGGGTCTCTTAAAGACTGCTTTGCCTACAGGGTCCCCATCCACCGGACCCCATCCCACTCCTAGGGCCACTGCTGCAGGTCAGCTGCCCGATACCAAAGGCACTCCTCCTGCGGCCCTCTCCCCAGCCGAATCAGGAGGGGCTGGGAGGGTGTCCTCAGGGGCTCACAAAGCCAATCCACATCAATTGTCATAGTATTGACCAGAGCCGAAAGCAGGGGCAGCAGAGCAGCGGCGGCGGGAAGCCTGGGGAATGCTGGTTTGATGAAGCTCCCCCTCTGTCCTGCTACTTCCGTCGTCCCCTCTAATTGGGGGGTCCTTCCTTCTCCCTTCCTTATTTTTATCCTATCTCTCCCAGAGCTCTCCAGGGGCGTAGTATAAAAGAGGTAGTTAGAGTCCCTGATTTTGGTGACGGGTGCGTGTGCCTTGCTCCCCAGTGCAACCCCTTTGTCTTCCAGTTTTCTCTCCTCCCTCTTTCCCCTCCCCTGGCGAAGCTCACAGCCCCATCTCCGAGCTTCACATTTCCACTGCAAAAAATGCACACTGGGTAGGAGGGGTGGGGTGGGTGGCGTGGACTTGGTAGGTAGCCTTGGAAGTACCTGATGGAGCCTGGGGTAGCCCCCTGTTTCGCCTCAATGCACGGGCCTGGAGCCTGCACCACGGTTCCCGGTCTGAGGCGCCGCGGGTGGGGAGGGGAGGGAGGACGGCAGAGGAGGGAGGGGAGAGAAGGGGCGGGGAAAGAAAATTAAAGGGGGAGCGCTACGGCGAAAGTGGGCAGTGCGCATGCCTGGTTTGGCGCGCTGCCTGGGAGGGCTCCGCAGGGCGGCTGGCTCTGAGAGTGGGTCCTGGGCCGGTGACCGTCTGGGCGCCTGGAGAGCCTCCTGCCCATCATTGATCCTCTCTCCCCAAGCCTGGGGGAAAGGAAGGGGGTCGCGGGGAACGGACTGGGAACGGAGGAGCGCCGGGCCGCTTCTGCAAACCCAGTGTTTTGTTCTTGAATTTGAGGCCTGGGCAGAGCATGAGCCCGAGGTCGAGCGGATGCTCTGCTGCCTGCAGAGGTCACTGCTCTGACCTCAATGTCGAGGAGCAGGGAGCGCTGGTCGGCGGGAGAAGATAAGGGCAAGACTGAGCTTTGACTTTTTCCAGGGGCGAGACTTTTTCACAAACGCAGACCCGATCGCGCCGGCTCGAGGAGAGGGGCTTGGGGTGATGTCGAAAGGCCCGCCCCCACCTAGCTCCCCGGCCACGAGTAAACAGGGGACACCGCGGGACACGCCGCAGCTTGTCCGCCCGCCTGAGGCTTGGGATGGAGCCCACCTTAGTGACTGCTCCCGCCTGTCTCGCTTGGCACCGGGCGTGTTAGGGCAGGCCCTGGCTTGGAGTGGTGGGAGTCACCAAAACGGGTGGGCGTGGAGTAGTTTTACCTTCTGCGCTTCGCCCCAAGAGGACGGCACTGTTTATTTTATTGTTTATGGGTGCATGGAGGTATTTATAGCGCATTTCCACTCAGGTCCAAGTTTCGCGCGCCTAGGGGATAGAAGTCCATCGGGGCGCGACGCCTTCCGGGCTGACTCCCTTATGCGTGCGGGCTGGCCCGGTCTCGGCGCTTCATGAATGCTGTTTTGAGTCTCAGGCGCTGGCGTTCCCCAGCCCAGTGAATGTGTTTCTCCAGTTCGCGCGCTCTTTCTGAGGTAACCACAGCCGTCCCGGTGCCTGCCGTTCTGGCGTCGGCTGCCAGAGCCCTGGGAGACAGGTGAGCAAAGTCGGCTGGTGTGGGAAGTGGTATGTACTTCTAAGTGAGGCACCACCTCGCTGCCCTGGTAGAAGCATTCTATTAAGGGAGGGCCTCAATCACTAGAGGCCATCCTAGCAGAGAGAGCAATATGGGAAAGTTTTCGCTGATAGCGGGAACGCAAGAGAGTACTCCAGAGGAGTTTCGACTCTTTTCTCTCACAGTTTTCTCCCCGCTGGCCTTCCCGCTTTTGCCACTCTACCTTTAGTCTCCCAGGCTTGGAAGCTCAGACTC
>JAJIBD010033628.1:0-27420 GCA_021461705.1 Cryptotis parvus | reverse complement strand
GAAACAGTTTTGTGAGATATTTACATGTATAATGGAATGTTTTTTTTGTAAGGGTTCCTCTCATTTCAAAAGGAAGATCTAATGCTTTTAACTCTATCACTGACAAAAGGAATTTAAACCAGAAAAATTACCTTATCTCCTGTATGACCAAAACCCAAATATGAACTTTTTAATTGTATATCTTTGTAATTGTAATAAAAAAACAAAAAAATAAAAGAAATCTTCAAAAAAAGAAAAAAATTATTTTCACCCTTTCCTTTGCTCTAAGTATTATTAAAAATTACTTACCTCCCTCAAATAATATGCTGTACAACTTGAGAAAATACAAATAGCAACATTTAAATAAATAAATACATAGAAAATGGAAATAAGTTTAGCCCTAAAAAAAAAAAAAAAAAAATTACCTTGTCTCTTTTCTCTCATGCCCTCCCACAATTGAGCTCCTTCTTTACCTAAAATTCCCTGTCCCTGCTGAAGATATTTGAAATCGTATCACTTCACTTGTCTTCCCATTGTTTGTCGATTTGCTCAAACAGGTGCAGTAATGTCTCCATTCATTGGGAATGAAGTCAATTATTGTTACTCTTTTGGGCATATCGAATACACCACAGGTAGCTTGCCAGGCTCTGCCATGTGCCACGGCCCTGGGTTCATTTCAGGGGACCCAGTCTTTTTCTATTCATCCCAGGGGACCCAGTCTTTTTCTATGACAGACCATCAACCACCCAGGGCCCCTGGGGCAGAGCCCTGAGTGTAGACAAGCCTGTCTCTTGTCTGCCACCTGTTGAAATAGTAACTAAAGACAATTGGATTTCTTTTCTTATACAAGAGATGTAGATCTTGTCAAAACTTTTGTTTTTCTTTTTCAGATTGGTGCATGTGTACTTTATTGTTTTCCAAACTAGAAAAACCCAGAGGTACATAGGAGACACCTTCCCTTGTGCCCTTGTGTGAATTAAGGTGACATAAGACATATTAGCCAGAGGGTGAAAGGTGAATTTATGTATATATATACACACAGACATTCAACAAAGAAACAGAACTCAAAAGAGGGAAGCAAAATTTGAGGATTTTTACTTCAGATGGGTATGAAGTATGGTGAAGAAGCTAGAAAAAGATTTTAAAAATTGAGGATTTTGGAGGTGACTATACTGTGCGGGAGGGTGACTAGTACATATGAAAAATATTTTTAAAAATTTAGTATGCAGATTCAATTTCATAATTAATCTACTGATAAGAACTGTGTAGTACTCTTCATGCTGTGGGAATTTTAGTGATCTGGACAGATACAATTTTCCTTTATAAATAGCACAGGGGCTACTCCAGGCGCAGTGTTCTGGTGGCCATGTGATGCCAAAGATGGAACCTTTATGCAGCGTATGTGTTTCAGCCATTTGGGCTCTCTCTCACACATTATAAGTGGAAAATTCTTTTACAAAGAGAAGCATCCTGTTTTTAGAATATTTCCTCGCGTCTGTTGTTTCTCAAACACATTGAACTCAAAATATTCCTTATGTCTGAAGGCATATTTTTTGGACAGCAAATTCTGTTACATCCTTATTTGCAAGCTGCAATAGACAGGTAGAAAGACAGAGAAACAAAAAGGAGGAATCTCCCTAGAAACAAGTTTTGAAAAGTAATAAAAACAAGGTATAGAATCAGTTACAAGGCCAAATGGGGAAGTCTAGTCCCTTGCAAAAGAGAAACTTCACTAGGAACAAAACAGTCCAGATACGAATTTGAAAAGACATTGAAAGTTTCTCTCCTTGACAAGACCTTAGTGAATCCTACTCAAAGAAATTAGTAATTCAATATTAAAAACAGAAAAGCTGATTGGAAAGTGATGACTGAAAATGCCGAGAATAACCAAATCCCTTATGAACCTGTAATTTTTGGTTTCTGGTGGTTTTGTGTTTTAGAGAACCAACCCAGTCATGTTCCTGGCACAGAGCACCACAGTTGCCACTTCGCATGTTTCTAGCCATGTTCAGAGGTCACTCCTGGTAGGACTTGAGGGACCATCAAGAGCCAGGGATCGATTTCAGGCTTCCTGCTTGCAAAGCATGATTCAGCCCTTTGAGCTATCTCTGTAGCCCCAGAGTTGTTTCTTTGTGGTCACATTGGAAGTGTGCCATAGGGGATTGCCCATGGGGAACTTATTGATCGCCCTGGAGCCCTCCAGTCTGTAACCCACCCTTCTAAAAATGTGCTTACCTGGTTCCCTTTCCTATATAAACCTACTTCCTTGTGACCCTGCAGACTCAAGGGGTCTTCTAGGCACTGAGGCCAACCTGCAGGCTGCCTTCCAATAAAGCTCTTTCAATGGGTTGTCACCTTGTCTCTCTATTAATTCTCCATTAAACACAGTGGAACTGCCCCTTTGTGGTTCCACTAGCAATAGATTTTTATCTGCACAGTGTTGGAGGACAGGTTTAGCTATTCTGGGAGTTTTGTTGTTTTGCTCACTCCCAGCTTAATCTACTTAAGTCAAGGTTCATTCTAATGAGATCTCTCTTCTATGTAAACACTTCTAGAGGGTGTGGCAGTTACAGAAGTCACCTTGATTGAATAACTTCTAACTTATACATCTACTAAGACTTCTATGTTTTCTAGATTGGGCACAGCTCCTCTTTATACCCACTGCACCCAACGTGGGACAGTTAGAATTTACCAGGAGACTACCACCCTGGCTACGCTGAGACTAAAGGAAGACTATAGGAAGGATCATACTAGTTTGCTCTAAGCAGGCAAGTATGACCCTTTCAGTACATGAGAACAAGATACTCAGAATCACACTGGTGCAGATAATAATAAGGACCTTGTGGGTACCATCTAGATTACATGAAGCTCATGAAGTTAAGATGTATTACTTTATATCAGCCCCCTCTCTCCAGTGTTTTACATAAGAGATAATCTCAGGATTAGTCCTTGGTGTAACCTTTGTTTATACCAGCAATAGGGTGTGGCACTACACTCTGTTTAGGGTTCTTTGTTGGCATGACAACCTCCCGATTGGATTACTTTGGTGTATATAAGGGGCTGACTTGAGGCCGCTTCACTTTTTGCCTTTTGGTTCCTCAGCCTTCAGCTTTTGGCTCCCTGCGGCTTTTGGCTTTTGGCTTTGGCCTTTTGCTCTTTGGCCTTTTGCTCCTTCTAGGTAGGACTCAGCTCGGGTGACATCCTCTCTCTTTGGTGGGAGACTTAGGCTCTTTTGTATGGTCTAAGTTCGGACCAGAGCTAGAGTTTGTTCATTATATTGGATTGCTGTGGAAGAGCTTTTGTACTATTAAAAGCCATTTTTTGGAACTGCACCGGACTCGTGAGTTTTCATCTTTCTCCCGGCGTCCTCGGAGGTAGAAGACAACCTCTGTCCTGACACTGTCGGGGACCCGGGCGGCGTTCCCCGACAGCACAGGAAGCTCCAAGCCCCAGTCCACTTGGGAAGGTGTTGCAGGACTCCTAAGGGCCGCTGCATCTGCTCTGGATTGCCTCCCAAAAATCACTCCGTAGATAAGGGGGTAGTCTAAATGTGGCAGTTTATCTGACCATGTATGCTGTACTAGCTGGTATAAATATTCTCCCATGCTATCACAATCATCGTGGGACTAGCTAGATCTTACCAGCATATTAGCCTGGCCACTGTAAGGACACCTAAGTAATTAGACCAGAGAGAAATGCTGTTTGCTTCCCAAACAAGCATGGCTCCCTGATAAAATATAAAACTACAATGAAGTAGAGGAGACTTGTGGAAGGCTTGGAGAAATATTTAACTGGCATTGGTGTTGATCTTTGGTACAGTGACATGCCATCTCAGAAACCCCCTTCTCTACATTTCAAAGGCATTCCGGCTCAAAACATTAGCACAGTAAAGGCCCTAGGTGAGATGCAGGGAGGGACTACCTAAGGGCATTGGACCCTCCCCTGCTTTCCATAACAATGGGAGGAAGGTCTGAGTTGCTGGGGGGTATAAACTTGCAGGTTCCCGCTCTCCCGGGCTTCGCTTCCCGGTGGGATATCGCCTTGTGAGCGTTTATTCCCCTTGGAAGTTTCACACGTGGTGGGTCGCCATCTTGGCCTACACGTGGCTGGGGTTCTAGCCTGGAATCCTAAGCATCGGGTTTTCCCTTTTGCTGATTTGTATGCCTGAACCTGTGATAAGTAAAAGCTTTTTAAAACCTCATCGGATTTCTGAGTGTTCATCCATTCCCGCCGGCTCGGAGGTAGAAGGGAACTTCGCTTCCCGGCACTGTCGGGGACCCCGCGGAGCGCCTCGACAGGAAGGGACCTATAAAATCAGCCTTACATAAAAGAAGAGTGTACACTTTAACCTGATGTCACCCACACCCTTCTCTGGGTATTCAATGTCTTCCCTTAACTTTGAAGAGCTCTTCTTTTAAAGGGTATAATTACTTTGACTATGATGTTTACTCTTCTTGTTCCTCTTTCATGTTTCCTAAATAATGATGCTTCTTTCATTCTCTCCCAAACCTTTCCTTCTGTAAGACCAGTCAGTAAAACTAGGAACCAGGGTGGCATTTTGGACTTTCACCGGCAGGCCTTGAAGGAGATGCAGCAGACGCTCTCAGCCCTCCCTTCTATGGACACTTTACCAATAAAATGCTGGGTTAGGGATCAAGCAGAGCAGGTAAGAAATTTTCCCTGCACAGCTTGATCATATTTGGAGCCCAGGCCCTCAGATTGGAATATGGTCCCTGAGTAGTGCCAGGAGTGATCCTTGAGCACAAAGTCAGAAGTAAACTTGAGCACAGCAAAGTGTGGCCCCAAGACCCTTCCCTCACTATAAAGATCCTTTTCAATTTGGCAAGGCCAGCAGGAGGGCAGCTGCACTGTGTCCCTGCTTTGTTGCTCCACAGTTTCCTGACACACCTGATACAAAGCTCTTTCCTTTTTCTATAGTTCATCTCTTTCCTTCCAGCAGGGGAGAAATGTCTTTGTTTTGAACTCATCTTCTGTTCATGATTGGGTCTTGATGAATTTTCCTAAGGTAAGAGATTGATAGAAAAAAAAACTGGTACAAATATATTTATAAATGTTTTAGGTGTAGAGTCTTTATAAGGAAATGGGAAGCCGAGCTGGGGAGCTAGCTCAACTGGAAATGTTGCAGGTGGACCCCACGGGTGACTTAAGTGAGGCCGGAAGGGGAGAGAGATGGTCGCTTTCTCCCCAGCCGCCTCTGACACCCTGGACTCACTGGGCAGCCTTAGGACTGATAAAGTCTGCGATGAGCCCCCTGCAGGCGTGGGCCTGCGCTCCACCAACCCCACAAGGTGGCTGTCAAGCCACACCTGATGCCCGCTTGATCTCTAGGCACGGGAGTTGATCCCCACCCACCCGAGGTTTCTCGGGGAGCCACGGACTCAGGCTGGAGCCAGGAATTGCTCTTTGCAGGAAAGGAAAGTCAGTCCTAGGCCTTACCCAGGTCTGCCTCAAGGTTCTTGTCTTTCTCGCAGAAAAGAATTTTCAGGAGTCAACCAGCAGTGAAGTAAAATAGGTTTTATTGAGGAGGTTTTAGGAGAGGGGGGGAGAGAAGAGAGAGAGAGAGAGAGAGAGAGAGAGAGAGAGAGAGAGAGAGAGAGAGAGAGAGAGAGAGAGGCACATCTCAAGAGGGAGATGCAGGCAACACACGTGCTTAGGCACCACATGTGCTCGGCCACATGGGCTCAGGCAGTATGTGTGTCCATGCAGCATATGCGTGCAGGCAACATGTGTGCCCAGGCAGCATGTGCGTGCTGTCCTTTGGTCAGGACAGCTTTTATAGATTTCTCCCCCAAGTTACTTCCATATGGGGCTTCAACCACAGTTACTAGGGCCGTTGCCAAGGGGAGTAGACTTTGGGAGTGGTCTTCTTTGCCTGGAATGCTTGAGTCTTCTTTGAGCTGGGTTTTGGGCAGGAAGGCTGATTCATCCCCCTCAGATTTAATCAGCTCAAGCTATTAGAAGAGCCTGTGGCCCTAGGGCTTCACACATTCCCTCTGGCCTTCCCTTCCCTTAGGATCTGCTGTTGATAGTGGTTTTATCAAGTCTGGTTCCCATGTGACAACAGGTGTGACTCTGGATAGCTGAAGGACCAGTTTTCTTTCTTCTTCAGGAATTTTTATTGCCTTGTGGTGCCCCTCTGTCTGCCTGCCTACAATAGATAGAGTACATGTTTTGCAAGTTAGAGTCCAAGATTTGATTACTGCTACTATCTGTGTTTCCCTGAGCATTGTTCACTGAGCACTACAAGGTTTGAATAGACTCCAGGTTTTCTAACTCTTGGTGGAATGAAATTCACAAGTAGTCAACTATTTATTTCTAGACAAGACTCATTGCAGGGACAGATTTTGAACAAAATGGAGAGAGTAAAGATAGTACAGAAGATAAGCATGCAGGGAGAAGCTGACCCCTGGGAGACCTACTAGGGAGGGGACCTACTGGGGTTTATTTCCTTTCTTATTTCACTGCCAGGGTTTCACACATACAAGGTAAGTGCTCTAACAATGAGCTAAGTTCCTGGCCCTGATCAGGGTTTTTATTTTATGCATAATTCTAGAGTCTTCTTTTGATCCTACAACTTCCATGTTCCTTGCCAGGAGAGGTAATATTCTGTCCCAGGAACTAAGCCTGACCAGCTGGTGCATGCATGTGTTAGTGGGACTTACAACACACAGTTCCAAAGACTGGCACAGAGCACCACAGTTGCCACTCGCTTAGTGGAGTCAGAGGGCCACACCCCCTAAGATGCTGGAGTCCTGCATTACTGACCAGGGAGAAGTCATAATGCCAGCTATGCAAATACTGCTACTTCTGTGCAAGTATCAGAGCTAAATTTTGCCTCCAGGGGAGGTTTTACAGTCATGGCCTGCTTATCTGGCCCTAAGGGATCTGTAGTCTGAGAGTGTTGGCCTTGTGGAGTTACAGGCCAGGGGCTTCTTGACTGGAGTAAGAGTTAAGTCCTTTATCTCAGTTTGAGAAAGGATGGAAAGCCCAGGGAAAACTGCAATAGAACAAAAGTGTTTAAGTTAGTAGTAGTAAACTCAGGGAATTTATCAGACCCACTCATCAGAGGAATCCAAATTCCTCTCTGCTAGTTGCTTTGTCTTGCAGATAAGGATGCCTCATTCCTCCAGGCTCTAGGGAGGCTTTTGTACTTGAAGTACTAAGGAGCTGCTTCAGGGAAGAAGGGAGGTCAAGGAGTTCTTTCTCCTGCTACTTTAGCTTTCTGGGGACTTGGAGGTACCCTAGACTCAAAATCTTCAATTTAAGGGTGAACCCAGGAGCATGGTAGTCATGAGAATAGAGCTAGTACTTGGGGATCCATTCTGGCCCTTCTCTTGTGTTCCTCTTTAAGAGAAAAGCCAAAGCTTCCGGAGCATCAAGTGTGGAATGAACTGTGTTGGGATGGAGGAAGCTCCTGGAACAAGGGGCGTTCCACAGACTAAACAGACAGAAGCCTGTGTGCACCTTTTGTAATGTTTTCCTTCATTTGAATGCTAGAATCATGCCCAGGGATAGAAAGTTAGAAGTCAATAGAGACTCAGGAGAGAACCCAGTGGGGAGAGGGTAGGATGGGAAGTATACTTGATTGTGTGAGCCATTTATCTGGAACAGGGACACACACCCTCATGCAAAATGCTGGCCAAAGGGTCAAGATAGATCTGTTATATCAAATGTCTTCATGCCTTTGGGCTGCTTTTAGTTTCCAAAGTTTTTTTCCCCAGTATGCATTATCAGAGCTCTTCCTCTCTTCCTATGTACAAGATTTTCAATTCAAGTGTCATAGTTTCCCAAGCACAACCTGGAGCAGTTCTCAAAGATTACTCAAACACAGGATAAACAGACTTACTTCTGTGTGTCATGTATAACACACCAGTATGGGAACATTAGGACCGCAGCCCACTGTTTTGCCAAAATGATAAAATCACAGTCTCAAGCAGAGCATTGTGAAAAATGCAAGTCTATATTCTTTCCCTTTATTCAATTCTATTTCTCATGTCTTGTTCATCTGCAGTCTGGAATCTACTTCTATCATCTCTCAGAAGTTGTTCTTTCCAATATTTTACTTTAAATTAAACATAATGGTGGTCAAACGCTAAAATGTTAGAACAGTAAAAGTTTAAAACACTTAACTTTACCTAGAGCTAGCCCAGGCCAGAGAGAGCTGAACCCACCCTCCAAGAGAAGAAATAAGAGGAATAGAGACCAAGTAAAGTTTTCAAAGAAGGTCACTCCCAACTCTTGGCAGCTTGGCAACTGCCCTAGCAACAGACTTTACCTAGGTAGAAGCCCCATATGGGGACAGCTTAGAAAAAAAACCTATAAAAGCCACCTTGAACAAAGGACGGGTACACATATGCTGCCTGAGCCCACGTGTTGCTTGAGTCCACATGGCAGAGCACAATGTGGCACCCAAGCACATGTTTAGCCCGCATCTCCCCTCTGGAGTTGTGCACTCTCTCTCTCCCTCTCTCTGTCTCTGTCTCTGTCTCTGTCTCTGTCTCTCTCTCTCTCTCTCTCTCTTTCTCTCCTCCTTCCCCATCCTAAAAAAACTTGAATTAAAATGTTTTACTTCACTGCTCATCTCCTCCTATAATTCTTCAGAGAGGTAAGAGACAAGAACCTGCAAGGCCTGGCTGAGTCCTAGACTTCCCAGCTCGACCTGGGTGGCAGAGTTGGGTTGGGAGAAAATATATCGCTCCTCCCGCCCCCATAAGCCACCCTTGGGGCCCACCGACATCATATCTGCAATTCAGTTTCTACTCTTGGAACTACATATAACATTTATCTATTTAACAATGATTTATTGAGTATTATTTGTCATGAAATTTGCCATGCCCCATTTTATGAATTTTCCAGACTCTAAGTATTCATGTATTAATAAATCTATTTCCCTCTCACTTTTCCTGATCCACCTTTTAAAAAGCCAAAACAAAATCTCTTAGGAGTAAAACAAAGTAACATGGGACCCTAAAAAAAGTCTGTCTTCCAAAACAGAAATCAAATGGGTATTTTTTTTGGTTATTTTCTTTCTCATATTATCAGATCCATTTGATTAGTAAAAATGATCAATTTTAACTTTTAGTATCTAATTCATTTATTTGCTTTATTTCACTACTGTAAACAGAAGTAAGCTGCTGTTTATCCTCCATTTTCCCATCTATTCTCTAATTTCCCAAGAGTTTCACTTTCCTGTTATCCTTTCAAAACATTGTCATTGTATTGCAACTATTTAAAGGTATAGTTTTGTTTTGGCGGAAGTGAAGGAGGAAGATGAGGAATGCCAGCCAGACTAAATACAATTGGAGGGTAGCAAAAGTAGCATAGTGGAACAGAACTAATTGACCTGGATTCTATTCCTAGCACCCCATATGGTATCCCAGGTCCCTCCAGCAATGATATCTGAGCATAGAACAAGGACTAAGCCACAAGTACTGCCAGGTCTGGCCCCTCACAATTTTTTAAATGGTAATAAATAGAAGTAGATATTTTCAATTAGATAGATAATGCAAACGGCTGGAGGTGAGAAATTATAACAAAGGGGAAAACAGTTAAGGCAACTCCTCTTTAATCCAATGTTTATATTCAAACAAAGACCCTTTACCTGTGCTTAGGCAGACCACGATAAGGAAGACAGCAGTTCTCACCCATGTGAGAACCAAGGAAAGCCAAAGGGACAAAGAGCAGCAGAGCCATAGGCCTTGATAAGCAGATTGTGAAATTTCAACAGCAGACTAAAGAACTGGCAGACCACAAAGGACATAGGACTGTGGGAGGACAGAGAAGAGGAAAATATGGAACATCATTGCATACTCATGGAGGGCAGTCTACCACTGAACACTGAGGCACATAATAAGAGAAGTAACGGCTTCTTCTTTGAATCACAAGACTCTGGAGAACTCAAAACTACTTTCTCAGAATTGCTGAATAACCGCTACCTCATAAGCATACATAGTTCCATATGCTAGTCTTCCATATCATACTCAAGGACCCACATAGGAGTTAGTTAAATTTTATGGTAACAATTTACAATATCAGTCCTGTGACTATAGGTTTTCCTGTTGTTTATTTCGCACTGCATTTCCTGTATACTTTTGAATCAGGCAAGTAGTCAGAACAATGACTTCTTGAGACATGATAAAACCAAGATGAGATTTGAAAACATGACTCTGTCACAAGTCCTAGAATATTATTGCCTAAATCACTTTGTGGATACAGGAAATGAAGTCTGATAAAGCTCTAAATGGCACCAGCACAGGCCCAGAGCAGGATGGTAACCATCTGGAAAGAAGATCCAGCAGGAACAAGGAGCTGTGATAAGGGTATGAGGATGGGCTGTAAAATGTTTCAAACTCTTATCTAGGTAAAAGACCAGATGGGGCAGCTGAGGAGAAAAAAAAATCTATAAAAACAACTTAAAAAGGCAAGAAGCAAATTCCCTATTCTGAGGGGGGGTGTGGGGGGTTGTCTGCCTCACCACCTGAAATGTGTGATCTCAACTCACTCTTTGTTCTCCTTCACTTGTATCACTTGTCTTCTGGTTGTTCATCGATTTGCTCTAGCGGGCAACATTAACATCTCCATACATCCTATTGCAAGCAAGTGTAGCCCAAGGGCATCTGTTTGCTCTAGGAACAAGAAGAGCCTCAAATCATTCCTTCGTGTCATGGGAATGAGATCCATAATTGTTACTGGTTTTTGGCATATCAAATAAAACACAGGTAGCTTGCAAGGCTCTTCTGTGAAGGTGTTATACTCTCTCCCTCATAGTAAATAAAACGGTTTCACCTCAGTATTTGTCTCTTCTTGGATTTCTTTTCTATGAGGGAGCAGTGATGAAAACAAAAAGGCTGGTAAGATTTAAGTTTGACTTCACTTTTCTGCAAAGAGCAATTCCTTGGTCCAGCCTGAGTGCATGTCTCCCTGAGGAACTGGGTATCAGGGAAAACATGTGGACTTCAGATACAATCCGGCGGCTGCATTGGGGGCTGGTAAAACGTGAAGACTGTACCATGCATGGGTTCATGGCAGACTCTATTAATCCTAAATTTTCCAGATATTTCCCAGGTGTCCAACATGGTAGACTCCCTTCTCAAAGCTGCCGTCTCACTCTTCTCCCCCCCTCCTTACCTGCAGCACTTTGAGAAATAATGTCTGTTCTGAGAAATGACTGAGAGTGGCACTGTTCTTCTCATATGTAGGAAATTGTACAAAAACGATCACGATGAAAGCAAAAAAAAATTGCATAAAAAGTATATTATGAGGCTACACTAGATTTTAACAAAAAAATTCTGAAGTAGGGAACTTTAGAAAATTGCATGGGAGATAATTTTATGGAAAGTATCTGTACATAACATTTTAGAGCACATATGAAAGAACAAAGGCCACACACATGAGACATAGAAATAGGATTTAGGCAATCTATGTTTAAACGCTTTCGGGTTGTGTCATCTTTACTCTTTCCTTATCTGGCTTTCCCCCATTTTAAAAAAGAATTATGAATTACTCTATAGCACGGAAAAGTACATGTGAATGTAATTATAATTACTGATCATAGAAATAATTCATATATGTAGCTTTCAATTTTAAATGGTTACTATGTTTTAAAATTTTAAATATTTATTTTATAAGATGTGGGATAGGGAAAGGAAAATGTTCAGAATTTCCTCTGAAATAGTTTGTTTCAATAATATTCTGTTTGTATGAAGTAATGAATGTTACTATTCACAAGCATTTTGAGTGAATTTCCCCCCCATTACTGCCAGGAATATAAGTGATAATTGCACTTAGCAGTGTGGCAAACATTACAGATTTAATAGCATAAAAACAGTGTAGAGGTAGTAAAAACATACAGACTAGCTATTGCTTTCTATTGTCATGGAGTTTTTGCTAAAATTCCTAATTGTTATTAGAATTCCATAATTTCCACCATTTTTTATGCAATGAGCTCTGAGATAATATTTACTATGAGTTTGTAACTGCAGTTAAGTTAGTTTCTGAACACAAGTAGAAAACAAGCTACAGGCATATCTTCAGGAAAAAAAATAACAAGAAAAAGAAGTGGGTATCTTCACCAAATCAGGTAGTATTATGTCCCTAGTGCATTATATCTCCAGTGCACAAATAAGTTGGTTTTGGTGCCTACATGTAATTAGTTGTTTCCCTTATGATACAATGAGCAAGGTGACTTAGCTTCAAAGGTCACCATTCATTCAGAAGTCATCTTAGCTTCATGTTTACTAAAGCTATTAAGTCACTGCAAACAAAGGCTCTGCTTTTATATAAATGTACAAAGCTTTGAAGAAAGCTTTTAGTTTTGGACAGTTACAATTGAGTTATTTGTATAGGTACAAACATCCATCAAAGACCACCCATCTCCCTCCATAGCACAATGCCAGTGTGTTTAAAAAAATGTTAAATCTGAGGAACAAGAATGTTATTAGCAGCTTTTGTGATTGTATTTTCTTTATTGTTTGCCAAAATGTGCTCAGAATTAAATAGAATGGTAATTTAGCTACGAGATTCTGATGCACAGAACATGTGTGAGATACTTTTTAATAGGAAAAAGTAAATAGACATTTGGCAAAAAGCTAAAGTGGGACTACATTTTGAATCTCACACACTGTTCTCAATAAACATTATCTTTTAATTCTTTCTTACATATGGCTGCCGTTATTAGTACGGCATCTATTACTCTTTTACAATAAAAGCAAAAATTGCTCCTATATTCATTTCTTCCTTTTATTCTCTATAGCTTTTTTAAAGGAAGATTCTTTGCCTTGGTGGAAAACTCTAGTCTGCATCATTTCTCTGGAACATGTAACCTCTAATTGACACAAAATTAACCTAACTATTCTACTAAAGTGCAATTTATTACCACAGGTAAAATACTTATCAAATCTGGCGTTCTTTTTGTCTACATGTTCATTTATTTCTTCCCACCTAGAATTAAAGTACATAGGAGCAGGGATTCCATCTAATCAGTTTATCTTCTCTGTTTCACAGTGCCTGACCTCCACACTGCTGTTAATTTTTATTGAAAAATGATTAAATGAATTGGTTACTGTTATAAATTATTATTTGACAAGCATTAAGGTGCTCTCCTTGCATGAGACTGGCCCTATTTCAATACCCAACAATACATGCCCTCCCTGGGCACAAAAGTTGGACTAGCCCCTGAGGGCTACAGAACCAGTCTGTAATAGGAAGAGAGAAGCACATTTCTAGGAAGGGTGGGTTACAGATGGGAGACTGCCAGGATAATCAATAAATTCCCATGTGGCTGATCACCTAAGGCACATTTACTTTTTATTTTAATAAGGCACATCTATGACTTAGTTTTAAAGAAAAAATTTATTTAGGATTATGTTTGTTTTTGCACTACATGAAGAAGCACATAAGGTTGAGGATCACTCCCTTTTACACTCAGAAATGCTGGTGATGGAACTTACTCCTCCTGAATGTAAAGAATGTACCTCAGCTTGTTGAACCCTGTCTCTGACCCCAGATAAAGATTTCTGGTTAAGGTTCTGCCTTCTTTCCCTTTAGGAAAAGATACAGGGAGCATTCTCAACATTTTCAGTTGTGCCCGCCCAGAAAGTTTTCTGGCTTCTACATGGAATTCAACTCAATATCTTCGGACTTGCTTCAATACTATTCGCATGATATAAAGAACTAGACTTTGGGAAATTGATATGGAGCAGCTCTGGAGTATTAATTTGGAATCTGACAAAATCTATTATTGTCTTACAGAACAATTTTGAATTGTCTTTATGTATTAATAAATTGAACCAATAGGTTTCTTAGTATTTTACCAACCATAAAAGCAAGTGACTTTGCAGTGTGGGAACTTAGAGAGTTTTTATTGTGCCTAGTTATAATAACAAATCTTTCAAGAGGATTCATGATGTGATACCAACTATTTACTTATTTTGATATTCTGCTTGTTTTTGAGCTACACCAATCAGTGTTCAAGGGCAATAAGCCCATTCACTTTCTGCAGTGCTGGGACACCAAGAGATGCCCAAACTCAGGCCTCCTGCACACAGAACATAGACTCCTTCCCATTGATCTATCACTTTGGATATGAAATAGTCTATATTTTATGTTTGTATTCGTTGAAGGGGAGACAGTGGACCACAGTTGCATCTATGATCAGGAGTCTCTTCCAGTGGCGCTGCTGAGAACATACAGTGCAGAGGATTGAACCAGAGCCTGTCACTTGCAAGTATCCTAAACTGTTAACAGCTCTCTAGCGCTTGAAATAGGCTTTTTATGTTTATAATTTCAGTTTGGGCCAGCAGTGCTCAGGGCTTACTCCTGGCTCTGCTGTTAAGAGATCACTCCTAGCAAGTTTCAGGGGGCTCCAGCGAATCCTGGGATTAAGCCTGGATCAAATGCATGTAAGGTAACAGCCCAGCTTGCTGTATAGTTGCTTTCACCCCTAACAGAATCATTTTAAAGTAGCAAAAAATTTAGTGGAACATTCCAGATATAAGATGTAGATTATAATACACACATAGATGAAAACCTATTTTCACCTTCTTGGATCTCAGAGTCACATGAGACTGATACTTTAACAAATTATCGGATCACAGTGTGATCGGTGCTAGTCTAGAGCATGTATGTGTGGGAGCTGTGCTTGAAATCTCACAGGAGAGAACTGAGTTCGGTCTGAAAGGTCTGAGACTGGTTTACTTAAAAAAACCTAGAAAAGGGAGTAGGATTTGCATGCATAAGTAAAAAAGAGTGAATATTATTCAAAGGGAAATAAAGTAACTAGATACACAAAGCTACACCAGTCCTTGAAATATTTGAGAAATTAAAATAAAAAGAAATGACAATTGTAGGAAATTACTCAGAAAGGTGATATGGGTCTGTGAAGGGGCACATTTAGTTGAGTCACTCAAGGATCTATGGTGTAAAAGAAAATATCACATTTTTAAAAAGCAACAAAAACACATTACTCTGACAAATATGAGTGAACTGAAAAGCTTGCACAGTTGAATGAAATGACTTTAGGTTGTCTTCAGAAATCAATCTTAAATTATATTAACACAGGCTCAATGTAGGATCAGAAATCAATTGTTGGACTCACCATAGTGGCTTATCAACACTGGGAAAATTGTGACACAACTCTAGGATACCTTATATTCCATAAGTATCTGCTGCATACATGGAAATAGTCACCTTTATGCATGCAGTAACATGACAGACATGGGGCAGAGCTGCTACTGGCTCTCCTTGTGCCCAGCAGCTCATGAGGCACCCGGGGGGGAGGTGGCAGGTTCTAGCCCTGGCCTGCCACCCCAGAAGAGCCTCACAACAAGCAAGAGCGACCCCCACTCCATGAGGACCTCCATTTTCCATATCCGGACTTCCCCCTCGTCAGAACTCCACCCAGCAGACCAGCCTATCACAGCCCAGCTCACACAGCCGCAAGCGGCTGCAGTTCATCAATAAATGCTGGATTTTGAGATGACTACAAGAGTATTCTACCCGCACAGCAGAGCCTGGCAAGCTACTCATGTCGTATTTGATATGCCAGATACCAGTAACAATTATAGACCTCATTGCCATGACCTGATGGAATGGTTTGAGGCTCTTTATGTTCCTGGAGCAAGCAGGTGCCCTTGGGCTATACTTGCATGAGACAGGTCATATGGAGATGTTACTGGTGCCCACTCAGGAAATCGACAATGAACGGGGAAGACAGTGATACAGTGATGCATGCAGTAGCAAATAGGTGATGACAATAGAAATGCTAGTAATCAATACAGTTGTCACTGTTCCTCATCTATTGCACACAGTTATTTCTTTTTTTTTTTTAAGTATTTTATTATACCACCGTGAGATATACAAATAAAAAAGATATACAATTAAAAGGTTCATGTTTGGTTTTGGTCATACAGTGTTTCAGCACCCGTCCCTCCACCAGTGCCCATCTCCCACCACCAACATCCCCGGTTCCCTCCCCCTTCCCCAGCCCTGCTCCATGGCAGGTTCTTTATTTCTTTCCCCTTTCTCTCTCTTTCTCTTTTCCTTCCCTTCCAGACTATGGATTACAGAACATACATTAAAAGGTTGTCATGTGTATCCTTTTGCCTCTATTTAATGCTCAGTTCTAGGTTGGCATTAGTACCCTCGACTATTATTAGCCCCCTGTTCCATTTTCTGTCTTACCTAAACTCTGACTCCCACACGTTTGTAATAATCTCCACCTTTAACAAGACCTCCTGATATATGTTCCACTTGACCTTGGATATTGGTATCATAATATGTACATATATATTTATGCCATGCAAATAAATGCAGTCATTCTGTATCTGTCTCTCTCCTTCTGGCTAATTTCGCTCAACATAATCTTCTCCATGTCCATCCATTTATAGGCAAATTTTATAACTTCATTTTTCCTAACAGCTGCATAGTATTCTATTGTGTAGATGCACCAAAGCTTCTTTATCCAGTCATCGATTTTCAGGCACTCTGGTTGCTTCCAGATTCTGGCTATTGTGAATAATGCTGCTGTGAACATAAAAGTAGGGATGGTGTTTCTGCTGCGTATTTTTGGTTTCCCAGAGTAGATTCCCAGGAGTGGTATGGCTGGGTCAAATGGGAGTTCAATGTCTAGTCTTTGGAGGAAAGTCCATATTGTTTTCCAGAAAGGCTGTACCAGCCGGCATTCCCACCAACAATGGATGAGTGTCCCCTTTTCCCCACATCCACGCCATATGCTGGGATGTTTTATACCTAAAACTCAATTATAAATAACTTTGTAAGTCAGCAAGCTGGAGAGAGTGTGGCAGGCTTACACACAGTTGTCCTGTGTTCTGTCCTTGGCATCCAATATAGTCTTTTGAGCACCATCAGGAGTGATCCCTGATCACAAGATCCGATGTGATCCTGTACTGCCAAGTGAAGTGAACAAAACAAAAACAAAACTTAAATAAAAAATAATAAGTTATGAATTTAAAATCAAATTCAGTAGATATTTAATAAAACACAAGGACTATTTTTGCTATTTTAGTTACAAAGGTGATTGACATATATTTTGCTGATATAGGAAAACATGCTTTCGGTTTAGGGAATACTTATCAAAAGCTGCATAGCCTTCTCATTTTAATAGTCATATTTATAGTGCTGTCTTGTCAAGGGCCATGACACCTGTCAAACATATCTTGTGTTAGAGTAATATTCTCCCAGTAGATAATTTCCTTTTCTTTACATGCAGAGAAAACCAAAAGTTACCTATGTTGTCTGAATAGTAGTGTTTTATTTTCCTGCAATAGTGACCAACATAAAATTCATAAGAATTAAAGGGCAATAACTGTTTGCATATTATTATATGAAAGCATGAATGTGTTTGATCTTTGCAGGTTTTCTCAATGGCTCTGCAAAACTACCAAGAATCACCCCATTTCTCATCACCCCATTGCTGCCTGGCACTGTAGCAAAGGGGAAACAGTGAGCCTTTAATTTTTACCTTGATTCAGATGCACAAATGATCTAAATTTAGTTCCATCTTGCCTTTCTTCCTTTAAATAAAATTATAGATTCACTCAATCCCTGATATTTGCTCACCCCAGGCTCACAGGTTTTCATTTTTACACTTGAAGTAGAAAACTGTATAATGATAATAGAAGAAATAATAACCAAGTTATCTTGACTTAGTAGTCAAACACAAGTTTGGGTTTAGCCTTGCCTTGGAGTCCTTTGATTGACATTTCCATGGCAATGAAAACACTTAAGCTAGATTGTGAGAGCAAGCCCAAGCCATTACAAGATCCAGCTAGATTTCATTTTGTCTTATCTGTGTAGGTTATCATTTTTGCAAGCATCATCTTGTCCTGGCAGGATCTTGATTTAAGGCTTTAAAACTCAGTGAGGCTCAAAGGAACTTTGCAAGGTCACAGACGCTGTAGGTTTATTTGTTAATATTGAGCCAGAAGTGGAAGACCAGCCTGTGTGTGGTCTCCATGCTGGCTATACCTGACACAAACTGCTTCCTCCTTCACAATGAGGGTAATTTTGAAAGCTGTCCGGCTCACAGTGTTCTTGTAGGGCCAGACCAACACTTTTTTATTTCCAGGTATGTATTTCTGGAAAAACTCTGTTTCTTCCCAATTTGCTCATCTCAAGAAAAAGTTATCAGAAAGGATTTTATTATCTATGAATATTCCAGGTATAATTTCTCTCATACATTTTAGTAAATGTTTTTTTTATCTGATTTATGATGTATCATATCTAAAAATCTAAAGAGAGATAACTTGGTCTTACTCAGAACTCTCGGTGGTATAGAGATGAAGAGTATTGAGGCGGAAGTTATATATGTGTTAATGTTTATCATTATCAAAATACTTGAAAAAAATTTAGGTGTGTTACTTAATAAATGTTATATACTTTTGTGTGAGGCACCCGTACACAATGATGATCAGCATTTTCATGATGGGTGATTGTTTAAGTTGCAATTTGAACATATGTATTGAAGTTTAAGACTGTTCTATAAAAAAATGCTAATATTTCTCCTATAACAAATGATACGTATAACAGATAGATACAGAAATAATTGGTAGTTAATCGTTTTATCATTATTTGGTACAGAACAGCATGGTAAGTGTATATTTTTGGAACCAGACTGAATTTAATGACAAATTAAATCTAGCGTTTATATACCACATTGTTTTACACTGCCCTCATAGTTACTGCTACAGTTTATTTATCAATAAGATTGAGGTGAGAAAATATACCTAAGATTATTGTGTATCACTGTCTGTCTTCCCGTTCATCATCGATTTGCTCGAGTGGGCACTATGATTAAGTTAATATGTAAATCACCAGATAATAATATACATAAATAATGCAGGTATTTTTATATTTCTGAAGAAGCTTAATAATTTTGGAGACTATAGACATTCATCCAGTAATATTGGACCCAATACTGTCAACTTATATGCTGATATCAGCACTATAGTAGTAAGTAGTATGTGTTACTGAAGCTTAACAATGTTGATAAGCTGGTGTTAATATGCTGCTCGTGTTGTTAATATGCTGATATCTATAGTAAGCAGTATGTGTTACTGCTGCTTAACACTGCTGTCCTTTTTACTTATACAAATTAAAACTTATTTGAAGTTTTAATTCAAAACTCATTGAAACTCATTTAAAGCTAAAATATTTTAGTGATTTTTTTCAGAAAACAAGTTTCTAAGATAATGCAAATTTTATTTTCATAAAAATTTTAAAACTGAAAGTTTGTGATAAAACATCAAGTATCTGAATCAAGACAAAATCAGTCTAGTACTGTGTGACACCATTCTTTGCTTTGAGCCCTACATTATCATCAACTCTTTTCCATTGCAACCTTCCCTTACTTTTTTAGAGTATTGCTGATGTTCTCCTGAATCACTGAAATAAATAATCTACCTAACCTAAAGTCCTTTTATTTCCTTGATTGAGCGAACTAAGTCATCTCTGTATAATGCAAACCTAATTATAGCTCTTTCATGCTTAAAATCTTTATAATGGTCTCCATTTCCTTATGTTCTTGAATATGCTGTAACAGGCATTTTATTGGTCATTGTCTATATTTTCTCCTTCATTTCCTTCTGCTTTAGCAATCTCTTTCCAACAATACTGAACTTTACTCCTATATGATACTGGGCACTTGAAATTCACTGGGCACAAATTCACTCTTCTCTTTCTATTTTTATTTTGCTTTGTTCTGTTTGGTTTGTTTTGACTTGCAGTGTCTTTTCATGAATTGTTCTTATGACTTATCCCTAATCAACTATTAAATACTTTCATTCTTCAAATCCCTTCCAAATTCATTTAATCTAGGAAGAGAGATTTAAGTATTCACTGAGTTCTAAATTTCTTTTTCTTCTCTTAGAATCACCCACTTTCTTTGTAAATTATCTCAACTTCTTATAACTTCAATAACTGAGAAATCAAAGCGAGGATAGTTTCTTAATTATGAACCTCACAGACATATCTACTTGTGACATAGATAAATAGGTATATTGAATTTAACTCCAAATCAATTCTAACATTTATATACTGCAAGATTTTGCTCTGCTTTCACAGGTAGTTACACTAAAGTTTCTTTATTAATAAGATCAAGGTGAGGGGCCAGAGTGATAGCCCAGCGATAGTGGGATTGCCTTGCATGTGGCCAGCCCATGCCTGCCCAGGTTCCATCCCCAGCATCCCATATGGTCCCCCAGCACCGCCAGGAGTAATTTCTGAGTGCAGAGCCAGGAGAAACCCCTGAGCATCGCCGGGTGTGACCCAAAAAAAAAAAAAAAGATCAAGGAGAGAAAATATATCTAAGATTACTGTGTAGATTAAATTAATATATAACTCACTAGGTAGTAATACATATATGTAAATATATGACATTTTTTATATTTTATGAAGATATATATTTATATATTATATAACTTAAGCTCAATATATACAAATATTGAAGTCTTATTGCCCCTTAATTATTGCTTCTTATCCATAATCTCTGTTGTAGGAAATTGCACAACAATTTACTGAATAAAGAAAGAAACATGGAAATTTTCTTTGACCCATTTTTCTCCTACATGCAAGTTTCCTCTTTCCAAGAGTAGGGCTCAAAGGATATCACAACTGCCAAACTGGCACTGCCAGTGTTTACGTATTTCCCAATGTCATGGTGGCCAGTGACGTTGCCAACATTGTTGGCATTTACATAGTGATCCCCTGCCAAGGTCATGCTCCAACAGTGTTACTAGCACCATCTGCACCAATGTTTCCGGTGATTCATACATTCATAGCACACAGCAATTACAAAGTTATAGTTACTTTAACTGCCACTTTGTAGTTTATGTTTCAGTTCTCTGTCCTATGGATTTTTATGCAAAATAATATCTGGACCACATTATAATTTTGGAGATACAAACCTGCTTAAAGTCATCTGTCTCTGTTTCTCTAATATTTTTCAACATTTATTAATCCAACTTTACCTAACTTGAGTCTCTTTTTTTTAAGCAATTTCAATTTTTTTCTGGAGGTTGAGTGCTCCTCTATGTAATACCCATTGTGTTTCACTAGCCATCCAAATTTTGTCCAAACTGGTGAGTCTGACAATAAACACACCTTATAATCAAAACCAAGATGACAGCAACATAAGCACTCAGATGTTAATGAAGAGTGGTTAAATGCATAAGCAAACACACGTCCTTCATTGCTGCATTCTAAAGAATGAATCTCAGGGTTAGGAGCATATTTATTTAAAATTATCATTTATTTATTTATTTTTAATTAATATTTTATTATACCAGCGTGAGATATATAATTACAAAGTTGTTCATGTTTGGGGATTCGGTCACACAGTGTTCCAGCACCCATCCCTCCACCAGTGCCCAATTTCCACTACCAATTCCCAGATTCCCTTCCCCCTCCCATAGACTGCTTCTATGGCAGGTTCCCTATCTCTTTACTCTCTTTCTCCCTCTCTCTCTGTCTTTCTCTATTTCTCTCTTCCTTCTCTTACATATTGTGAATTGTAATATACACTTAGAGGTTGTCATATGTATCTTTTCCCTGTAATTAATGCTCAGTTCTAGGTTGCTATTAGCCCTTTCAACAACTATTAGCACATTGTTTCCTTCTCTGTCTTACTAACCTCTGATTCCCAGACTTTTGTAGTAATTTCCACCTTTGACAAGACCTTCTGATCTACGTTTCGCCTGACCTTGGATTTTGATATCATAGTATGTACATTTATATATGTATGTCATGCAAATAAGTGCAGTAATTCTATAACTGTCTTTTTCCTTCTGACTAATTTCACTCAACATGATCCTCTCCATGTCCATCAATAAAATGATCATTTAAAATAACATGAATTAAAAATACAGCCAACTAGTACTATCCTACTATTACCTACAAATAGATAGTTTAATCTATCAAGAATACTTCAGCAGATCTGTAGAAAGCAATATATTAAAGACAAAATGGTGAAAAGGCAGTATAGTGAGTTCTACACAAGGTGTTTCATAGACCCAGTGTATAGTACACTATCCTGAATATATTACTGTAAGTCCTCTACACACATGTGAGGGGAGTGTTGTCCTGCTGGACTACCTTCTCACAGAGTCCCTTAATCAAGGTGAGCATGTCTCCATCTTTTAGTGATGCTGCTCACTGCATGATTGAAAAGAGAAGCTGTTGCTTCTTATTCAGACACAGATTCTTCAGGCACAAATGTATGTCTTGTTTCTGCTAAAAAATAAGACTCCCAACAACAAAAATTTATCAATTCCAAACTGAAACTTACTCTTGCCAGATTACTAAAAAATTTATACAACTCAGGATAGCCAGATAGAGTAGGTGAATATGGAGATGTTTGGCATGGGCTTTCGGCCCAGGCCCTCTCTGGGCATGTCACTCTCATAGCAACTCAATTGGATCCCAAATCAGACAGATACAAAGCTTGAATAAGATTTATAGAGAACAAAATCCCTACCCTCTCCTATTTCAGAAGGTAGAGGGTGAGGCACAAAGTTTCAAACTATTAATCACTTGATTTTTTTTTGATAACCAGTTCAATCTAAGGCTATATAGGAAGCCGCACCCAAACTCTTGAGTAACATAAACTCAAATAAGAGTTAAAAAGAGCTTGTTATGAATAATTGACATTTCTATCACTCAGAAATTTTCAGGGATTTAAATAAAACTTTGTGTAGAATCTAGGGACAAAGACCAAATATATAATTTCTACATCTATTATTCGGTGCCTTTAATTGGAATGTTAGACAATTATATATCACATCAAATCATATGATGTGTAAGACATAACATCATTTTAATATAAGTTATG
The DNA here is from genome assembly GCA_021461705.1 of Cryptotis parvus. Lineage (NCBI taxonomy): Eukaryota > Metazoa > Chordata > Mammalia > Eulipotyphla > Soricidae > Cryptotis > Cryptotis parvus. Next base: position 4,577 of record JAJIBD010033628.1, on the reverse strand, counting down.
ACATAATCTAATTAAAGCCATAACATTGATAAATAACATACATAAAAGAAAACTCAAACCTTGTCACATCATTAAAGTGAGAAGAAATAATCTTGAATAAGAAATTCTACAGACTTATTTAATTATTAATTTTCTTCCTTTTTAAAATATAGGCAGTGCCTACAATATCTCATTCAAGTCTCCCAATGCGAATTAGATAAAACTAAATTCATAGAGTGAATAGACAAAAGACCACATAACTAATGCCATGTATTTGGACATTTGATCCAAAGCTTTGTCACGATTATTGAAATTATTCCTACACGTGAAGATCCCTGAAGGGATGGGGTCCCAGACACTTTGGTTTCATCAGATGCCTGGGAATCTGCTGCAGGCAATTTTTGAACCTTCCTTTCAATGGTTTTGAAAGTAGCTGAGTAGATTGTGTGCCAGTTAACTAATACAGATCTATTTATTTTGGAAATGATATATTTAAGTAATTATTAAATATATGAAAATGTAAATTAAAGTCTGGTATTATTGTTTGATATGTTTTCTTGCAATAATGTTTTTTTCTTAATGTAACATTTTACTTTATGCACAATTAGACAATTTTATTTAAAAACAAAGGTAAGAGGTGCTGAGAGATAGCTCAAAAGACTGATCTCATACTCTGCTTGCAAGAGGATGTCTGAGATTGATTCCTTTACTGAATGTTCCGAGCGATCACTGGGATTGTTCCCCAGACAACAAGTCAGAAACATTTGCTGAGCATGGCATTTAAGGCTCAAGCACACACAAAATCTTTAAGTGGTTTTTGTTCTTGTTGTTTGGTTGATTTGTTTGTTTGGAGCCACACCCTGTGTTGCTCAGGGATTACTCCTGGCTCTGCACTCTGGTATCATTCCTGGCAGGCCCAGGAGCATACAGGATGTTAAGGATGAATCCTGGGTTGCGCCATATAAGTCAAGAGCCCTATTTGTTGACTATCTCCGACCCATTTATGTGTTTATAACTTCCACTTCTATTTTATATCTTCTTTTTCTTCCCATATAGATATACATTTATCACAACTTCACTCTATTTTGGTAAATTTATTTTACCAATGTTCACCATACATAAATTTTATGAACAATAAATGATTTTTTTTTATTGTTCATAAATTTTCTATACTGATAGTGTATATGTATGTCAAACTATACAATATTTGCTCTTTTTTATATTGGCATTCAGAGATGTTTGTTCCATTGAGAGTGAATGGGGCCTCTGGAACTAGTTCATTTTTTCATAAATATAGTTTTCTTTAGATTCAGCTGTAGACCTATCTTTCCACATTCTCGGTCGAAGTCAGCCAACATTTGTGTCGCTTGGCTAATGTTTGGTGTTATTAGAACGATGTCATCAGCGGAAGCGGAGGTGGTGTAGTTGCTGACCATCTATCTTCACTCCCATTCCTTCCCATTCTAATTGTCACATGATGTTCTCGAGGGTGGTGCTGAAGAGTTTTGGTGAAATGGTATCACCCTGTCAAACCCCTTTTGACATAATTGATCACTCTTTGTAGAATGGTGAGATCCTGGTGGTGAATCCCTAATACAGCTCACGAAGGATCATGATGTATTGGGTTTGAACACCCTGTTTGGCTAGAGCTTCAATGAGTGCTTCAGTCTCCACAGAATCAAAGGCTTTCTGTAAATCAATGAATGTGAGACAGAGTGGCATATTGTCACTTGATCACTTGAATCCCAAGTATTCATCGATTTGCTCTAGCGGGCGCCAGTAACATTTCCATTGGACCCCTACCCCGTGCCAATGTAGCCCAATGGCATCTGGTTGATTCAGGAATATGAAGAGCCTCAAACCGTTCCTTCAGGGTCTTGACAAGGAAGTCTGACCATCTTGTAGGTGGGCGGCCACGTGATCTTTTGACATCCCGTGGGATCCAGTCGGTAATGGCTCTAGTCCAGCGGTTGTCACCAAATCGCATTACATGTCCAGCCCATCTGATTTTGGATGCCTTGGCAAACGAGACAGCATCCCTGGATTCTGGAATAGCTACGGGGTCAGAACTCCGATTCCTTCTCTCACTTGAGTGAGGCGTGGATATTCCAAGCATAGCTCTTTTCGATTCCTCTCTGGGAGACCCGAAATAGCATTCTCATCCTGCTTTCGTAGGGCCCAGGTCTCTGAGGTGTATGTTAATGCAGGGAGAACGGTGGAGTCAAAGAGATGTGCCCGGAGCCGGAGGTTCTTTGTCCTTTTAGCTATTTCTTCGATGTGTTTGAAGGCATTCCATGCCGCTCTCTTCCTCCTGCACAGCTCAGGTTTTAGGTCGTTCATCATGTTGAATTCTCAACCTAGGTACACATAACTGCTGCATTCAGAGATGTTTGTTCCATTGAGAGTGAATGGGGCCTCAGGAACTAGTTCATTCTTCATGAACATTGTTTTCTTCAGATTCAGCTGTAGACCTATCTTTCCACATTCTCGGTCGAAGTCAGCCAGCATTTGTGCCGCTTGGCTAATGTTTGGTGTTATTAGAACGATGTCATCAGCGAAGCGGAGGTGGTGTAGTTGCCGACCAACTATCTTCACTCCCATTTCCTTCCCATTCTAATTGTTGCATGATGTTCTCGAGGGTGGCGCTAAAGAGTTTTGGTGAAATGGTATCACCCTGTCGAACCCCCGCTTTTGACATTAATGATCACTTCTTTGTAGAATGGTGAGATCCTGGTGGTGAATCCGCAATACAGCTCACGAAGGATCTTGATGTATTGGGTTTGAACACCCTGTTTGGCTAGGGCTTCGGTGACTGCTTCAGTCTCCACAGAATCAAAAGGCTTTCTGTAAATCAATGAACGTGAGACAGAGCGGCATCTTGTAGTCCCTACAAACCTCGATGAGCTTGGTTACTGTGTGGATATGGTCGATTGTGCTGAATCCTTTCCGGAAGCCTGCTTGCTCGCATGGTTGTCCCTTCATCTAGTGTTCTGCTAATCCTGTTCAGGATGACCTGTAAAAACAGCTTGTAGATGACAGACAACAGGCAGATGGGTGATAGTTGCCAATGTTGTGAATGTCTCCTTCTTGAACAGTAGAACTGTCCTGCTGGTTTTCCATTGGGAGGGCACCTTGCATTCGGACAGGTAGCATGTGAAGAGCCGAGCTAGTGTATTGATGAGTACCGACGGCAGATTCTTCAGGTGTTCGGGTCTGACTTTGTCTGGGCCTGGTGCTGTGCCTTCTTTACCTATGCTATGGCATGTCAGATTTCAGAAGGGAGAAACGTTGGGAATGACATATCCATCCTGTGGAATTTGGTATGTGGGCAGGTGGATGTGGCTATTAAGAGATTTGAGTAGAAGTCCTGGATAATCTTCTCCATTGCCTTTCTGGAAGATGTGATAGATCCATCAGAGCATCGGAGGGCAGTCATCTTGGTCTTATAGTTGGCGAAGGACAGGCGGGCAGTGCGAATGCTTTTCCCGGCTTCTGCTGCATCTTCCAGTATTTCTGCTCTTCTGTCTTTGAGGTCTTCCTTTATCGCTTCTCTGCACTGTTTAGCAAGCTTGGACGTTAGCATTTGGTCTCCTGAGGCTCATGGCCTTGCCACCTTGGCGAATGAGCTCAAGAGTTTCTGAAGACAAGCGTCCTTTGTGTCTTTCTCTCTCTCTGCATTCTTTGCACAATCATGGAGGTGCTGAACCATTCGGTTGTATTCTTCATCAATGTCGCCAATGATGGTATCTTCCCATGTTAGCTGCAATGGAGCCAAAGAGTTCCCAGTTGGTGGTCGCTCTGGGAGTTCTCTTCTTAAACTTTGCAGCCTTTTCTCCCCGTTGTGGGAAGTAGAATTTTGCACTTAGGAGATTGTGGTCCGATCCTGTTTGGAATTTGGGGACGACAACTACATCAGTCAGACAAAACCGTCGATTGAAGATGATGTGGTCAATTTCGTTGTGGAACTGTCCGCCAGGAGATTCCCATGTCCAACGCTTTCGCTTCAGCCTTCTGGAGTTCCCATGAATGGTCTTTGTGGACATGATGAACTCAGATAGTCTCTCACCCTGTTCGCTCCATTCTAGGCCATGGGTCCCGATGTGGAGTTCTTCAGCCGATCTTCTTGGTCCTATCTTGGCATTAAAATCACCGACTATGATCTTGTAGAAGGTGTGATCTTTTTTATAGAACTCCTCCAATTCCATGTAGAATTTCTCAATTTCATCTTCTTTGCATGTGGATGTTGGTGCGTAGACAATGAAGATAGAAACTGCTGGCAGTGGGCCACATCTCTTCAAGTGTAACCGTCCTATTCGGTTTGTTAGGCATTCAAATGAATCAATGTTGACAGCCATGTTCGTTTTGACAAGGACACCAAAGCCACCGATGCCTTTTTCGTCGCATGTTCCAAGGAACAATTCTTCTCCGTGTCAAATACAGCATGATGCAACTGCTGCCTCCCTCGCCTCAGTCAGACCAATGATGTCATACTTGATCTTTTGCGCTTGCAGCATCAGATCCTCAGTATATGCTTCCGATGCCATGGCATGGCATTAAAAGTACAGACAGTCATTTTAGTCCTTCTTCGTTTTGGCAGC
>JAJIBD010033627.1:0-12026 GCA_021461705.1 Cryptotis parvus | reverse complement strand
TATTTTTGGTTTCCCAGAGTAGATTCCCAGGAGGGTATGGTTGGGTCAAATGGGAGTTCAATGTCTAGTCTTTGGAGTGAAAGTCCATATTGTTTTTTCCAGAAAGGCTGTACCAGCCGGGGCATTCCCACCAACAATGGATGAGTGTCCCCTTTTCTCCCCATTGTCCATCGCCATATATATGCTGATGTTTATACTTCCCAAAACTCAATTATAAATAACTTTGTAAGTCAGCAAGCTGAGAGTGTGGCAGGCTTACACACAGTTGTCCTGTGTTCTGTCCTTGGCATCCTACAATATAGTCTTTTGAGCACCATCAGTAGGATCCCCTTGATCACAAGATCCGATGTGACTCTGTACTGCCAAGTGAAGTGAACAAACAAAACAAAACTTAAATAAAAATAATAAGTTAAGTGAATTTAAATCAAATTCAGTAGATATTTAATAAAAACACAAGGACTATTTTTTAAGTATTTTAGTTACAAAGGTGATTGACATATATTTTGCTGATATAGAAACATATTTAGGGGAATACTTATCAAAAGCTGCATAGCCTTCTCATTTAGTCATATTATATGCTGTAACTTGTCATGGGCTGTGACACCTGTCAAACATATCTTGTGTTAGAGCAATATTCCCCCAGTAGATACCTCCTTTCTTTTCATGCAGAGAAACCAAAGCTACTTATGTTGTCTTAATAGTAGTGTTTTTTTATTTTCCTAAAATAGTGAATTAACATAAAATTCATATAAGAATTAAAGGGCCAACTGTTTGTATATTATTATATGAAAGCATGAATGTGTTTGATCTTTGTGTTTTCTAATGGCTCTGGTAAAACAACCAAGAATCACCCCATTTCTCATCACCCCATTGCTGTCTGGGACTGTGTAGCAAAGGGGGCACAGGGCTTTTTAATTTTTACCTCCGATCCAGATGCACAAATGATCTAAATTTTAGTTCCCATCTTGCCTTCTCTTCCTTTGGGTCAACCACTTAGGATTCACTCAATCCCCTGATATTTGCTCACCCCAGGCTCACAGGTTTTCATTTTTTACACTTGAAGTTTAGAAAACTGGCAAAAGTATACATGATAATAGAAGCAGTAATAACTAAGTTATCTTTGACTTAGTAGTCAAACACAAGTTTGGGCTTAAGTTTTGGTTTGGAGTCCTTGATTGATACTTCCGTGGCAATGAAATCACTTTAGTTTAGATTGTGAGAGTAAGCTCTCCGCCATTGGCAAGATCCAGCTAGATCACTTTGTCTTTCTGTGTAGGTTATCATTTTTGGTAAGCATCATCTTGTCCTGGCAGGATCTTGACTTAAGGCTCTTAAAACTCAGTGAGGCTCAAAGGAACTTTGCAAGGTAACAGACGCTGTAGGTTTATTTGTTAATATTGAGCTAGAAGTGGAAGACCAGCCTGTGTGTGGTCTCCATGCTGGTACCTGATACAAACTGCTTCCCTCCTTCACAATGAGGGTACTTTGAAAAGCTGTCCGGCTCACAGTGCTCCCAGTGGCCAGACTCCAGCACTCTTTAGCTCTGGGTATGTCTTCTGAAAAAACCCTCTGCTTCTTCCGCAACTTGCTCTTCTCTAAGAAGTTATGGTAATGATTTGGTATTATCTATGAACATTCCAGGTATAATTTCTCTCATAACATTTTAGTAAATGTTTTTTTATCTGATTTATGATAACAGCTACTAAAAATCTAAAGAGAGATAACTTGGTCTTTACTCAGAACCTCGGTGGTAAGAGATGAAGTAATATATGAAGTTATATATGTAAGCTAATGTTTAATCGTTACCAAAATACTTGAAAACTAGGTGTGTTACTAATAAAATGTTATATACTTTGTGTGTGAGGTAATCTGTGACACAATGATGATCAGCATTTTCATGATGGGTGATTGCTTAAGTTGTAATACTGAACATATATGTATTTAAAAGTACTGTTCTATAAAAAAATGCTAATATTTCTCCTATAAAAAATGATACGTTATAAACAGATAGATACAGAATAATTAGCATCGCTTTATCATTATTTGGATTATAGAAATAGCATGGTAAGTGTATATTTTTTGAACCAGACTGAATTTAATGACAAATTAAATCTAGCGCTTAGAGAGCGACATTGTTTTACACTGCCCTCATAGTTACAGGTGGCTACAGTTTATTTATCATAAGATTGAGGTGGAGAAAATATACCTGAGATTATAGTGTATCACTGTCTGTCTTCCCTGCTCATCATCGATGTGCTCGGGAGTGGGCACTATGATTAAGTTAATATGTAAAATCACCAGATAATAATATACATAATAATGCAGTGTATTTTTTATATTTCTAAGAAGCTTAATAATTTTGAGACTATGACATTCATCCAGTAATATTGGACCCACTACTGTCAACTTATGTGCTGATATCAGCACTCATAGTAGTAAGTAGTATGTAGTTACTGAAGCTTAACAATGCTGATAAGCTGGTGCTATGCTGCCTGTGTTGTTAATATGCTGATATCTATAGAGCAGTATGTGTTTACTGCTGCTTAACACTGCTGTCCTTTACTTTATGACAAATTAAAACTTATTTGAAGCTTGAATTCAAAACTCATTGAAACTCATTTAAAGCTTAAAAATATTTTAGTAGATTTTTTCAAGAAAACAAGTTTCCAAGATAATGCAAATTTTATTTTCATAAAAAATTCTAAAACTGGAAAGTTTGTGATAAAACATCAAATCTGAATTCCAAGACAAAATTGGGTCTAGTACTGTGTGACACCATTCTTTGTTTTGAGCCCTACATATCATCAACTCTTTCCATTGCAACCTTCCTTACTTTTTTTTAGAGCATTACGATGTTCCTCCCTAGAATTACCGAAATAAATGTAATCTTACCTAACCTAAAGTCCTTTATTTCCTTGATTGAGCGAACTAAGTCATCTCCCTGTGGAATGCAAACCTAATTATAGCTCTTTTCAAGCTTTCTAAAAAAATCTTTATAATGGTCTCCATTTTCCTATGTTCTTGAATATGCTGTAACAGGCATTTTTATTGGTCATTGTCTATATTTTCTCTCCTTCATTTCTTCTGTTTTAGCAACCTCTTTCCAACAATACTGAACTGCATTCCCATATGATACTAAAAATTCTGAAATTCACTGGGTACAAATTCACCTCTTCTCTCTTTCTATTTTTATTTTTGTTTTTGTTCTGTCTGGTTTGTTTGACTTGCAGAGGCTCTTTTTCATGAATTGTTCTAGTGACTTATCCCTAATCAACTATTAAATACTTTTCATTCTTCAAATCCCTTCCAAATTCATTTAAATCTAGAAGAGAGATTTAAGTATTCACCTGAGTTCTAAATTTCTTTCCTCTTAGAATCACCCACTTTCTTATGTAAATTATCTCAACTTCTTATAACTCTCACTAACTGAGAAACCAAAGCGAGTGATAGTTTCTTAATTATGAACCCTCACAGACATATCTACTTGTGACATAGATAAAATAGGTGCATTGAATTCTAGAACTCCAAATCAATTCTAAGATTTATATACTGCAAGATTTTGCACTGCTTTCGCAGGTAAAGTTACACCCAAAAGCTCTCCTTTATTACTAAGATCAAGGTGAGGGGCCAGAGTGATAGCCCAGCGAGAGGGCAATTGTTCTGCATGTGTGGCTAGACCATGCCTGCCTAGGTTCCATCCCCAGCATCCAAATATGGTCCTCCCTCAGCACCGCTTAGGAGTAATTTCTGAGCGTAGAGCCAGGAGAAACCCCTGAGCATCGCCGGGTGTGACCCAAAAAGAAAAAAAAAAAAGATCAAGAGCGTAGAAATATATCTAAGATTACTGTAGATTAAATTAATATATAACTTTCATCTAGGTAGTAATACATATATGTAAATATATGACATTTTTTATATTTTTATGAAGATATATATTTATATATTATATAACTTTAAGCTCAATTATATACAAATATTGAAGTCTTATTGTCCCCTTAATTATTGCTTCTTATCCATAATTCTGCTGTAGGAAATTGCACAAAAATTTACTGAATAAAGAAAGAAATATGGAAATTTTCTTTGACCCATTTTTCTCCCTACATGCAAGTTTCTCTCTCTTCCAAGAGTAGGCCCAAAGGATATCACAACTACAAAACTGGCACCTGCCAGTGTTTACGTATTTCCCCAATGTCATGGTGGTTAGTGACAAGCTCAAGCAACATTAAGCTGGTAATTTCTACATAGTGATCCCCCTGCGAAGGCTATGCTCCAACAGTGTTACTAGCACCATCTGCATCCAATGCTTCCGGTGATCCACACATTCATAGCATTGGTAGCAATTACAAAGTTATAGCGTTACTTTAACTGCTACTTTGTAGTTTATGTTTCAGTTCTCTGTCCTATGGATTTTTATAAAATAATATCTGACCACATTATAATTTTGAGATACAAACCTGCTTAAAGTCATCTGTCTCTGTTTCTAATATTTTTCAACATTTATTAATCCAACTTACTCAATCTTGAGTCTCTTTTTAAGCCATTTCAATTTTTTCTGGAGGCTGGAAAGTGCTCTTCTCATGTAATACCCATTGTGTTTCACTAGCCATCCAAATTTTGTCCAAACTGGTGAGTCTGATAATAAACACACCTTATAATCAACCAAGATGACAGCAATTATAGCACCAGGATGTTAATGAAGAGGGGTTAAATGTATAAGCAAACACATCGTCCTTTTCATTGCTGCATTCAAAAGAATGAATCTCAGGGTTAGGGAGCATATTTATTTAAAATTATCATTTATTTATTTATTTTACTAATATTTTATTATACCAGCGTGATATATAATTACAAAGTTGTTCATGTTTGGGGGACTCGGGTCTCACAGTGTTCCAGCACCTATCCCTCCACCAGTGCCCACTTCCACTACCAATTTCTAGATTCCTTCCTTCCTCCCATAGACTGCTTGGGCTCTATGGTAGGTTCCCTATCTCTTTACTCTCTTTCTCCCTCTCTCTGTCTATCTCTATTTCTCTTCTTCCTTCTCTTACATATTGTGAATTGTAATATACACTTAGAGTGCTGTCATATGTACTTTTTCCCTGAATTAATGCTGGAGTTCTAGGTTGCTATTAGCCCTTTCAACAACTATTAGCACATTGTTCCTTTCTCTGTCTTACTAACCTCTGATTCTTTGACTTTTGTAGTAATTTCTACCTTGACAAGACCTCTGATCACGTTCGCCTGACCTTGGATTTTGAGATCATAGTATGTACATTTATATATGTATGTGTCATGCAATAAGTACAGTAATCCTATAACTGTCTTTTTTCTCCTTCTGACTAATTTGCACTAACATGATCTCCGCCATGTCATCAATGGCAAATGATCACTTAAAATAACATGTGAATTAAAAATACAGCCAACTAGTACTATCCTACTATTACCTGCAAATAGATAGTTTAATCTATCAAGAATACTCAGCAGATTCCAGAAAGCAATATATTAAAGACAAAATGGTGAAAAGGCAGTATATGGAGTTCTACACAAGGTGTTTCATAGACCCAGTGTATAGTGCACTATCCTGAATATATTACTGTAAGTCCTCTACACACATGTGAGAGGGGAGTGTTGTCCTGCTGGACTACCTTCTCACAGAGTCCCTAATCAAGGTGAGTATGTCTCCATCTTTTAGTGATGCTGCTCACTGCATGATTGAGAAGAGAAGCTGGTTGCTTCTTATTCAGACACAGATTCTTCAGGCACAAATGTATGTCTTGTTTCTGCTAAAAATAAGACTCAAACAACAAAATTTATCAATCTAAACTGAAACTTACTCCGTGCCAGATTGGCTAAAAAATTTATACAACCCAGGATAGCCAGAGAGAGTAGTGAATATGGAGATGTTTGCATGGGCTGCCCAGGCCCTCTCTCTCTGGGCATGTCACCTCATAGCAACTCAATTGATCCCAAATCAGATAGATACAAAGCTTAATGTCAAGATTTATAGAGAACAAATTCCCTATTCCTCCTCCGTATTTCGGTGAAGGTAGAGGTGAGGCACAAAGTTTCAAACTATTAATCACTTGATTTTTTTTTTGATAATCCAGTTCAATCTAAGGCTATATAGGAAGCAGATCAAAACTCTTTGAGTAACATAAACTCAAATAAGATGTAAAAGAGCTTGTTGTGAATAATTGAATTTCTATTACTCAGAAATTTTTTGTGGATTAAAATAAAACTTTTGTGTAGAATTTAGGGACAATAAGACTAAATATATAATTTCTACATCTATTATTCGTGCCTTTAATTGAAATGTTGTATCGTTATAAATTATATGTCATATCAAATTATATAGGATGTGTAAGACATAACATCATTTATATGTTATGACATAATCAATTAAAGCATAACATTGATAAAGAACATACATAAAAGAAAACTCAAACCTTGTCGCATCATTAAAGTGAGAAGAAATAATCTTGAATAAGAAATTCTACAGACTTATTTAATTATTAATTTTCTTCCTTAAAATATAGGCAGTGCCTACAATATCTTCCCACATTCAAGTCTCCTAATGTGGAATTAGATAAACTAAATTCATAGAGTGAATAGACAAAAGCACTCATAATTAATGCCATGTATTTGAAATTACGTGATCCAAGCTTTGTCACGATTATTGGAAATTATTCATACGAAGATCCCTGAAGGGATGGGGGGGTCCCAGACACTTTGGTTTCAGTCAGATGCTCGGGAATCTGCTGCAGGCACATTTTAGGAACCTTCCCTTTCAATGGTTTTGAAAGTAGCTGAGTAGATTGTGTGCCAGTAAACTAATACAGTTCTATTTATTTTGGAAATGATATATTTAAGTAATTATTAAATACATGAAAATGTAAATTAAATTCTGGTATTATTGCTTTGATATGTTTTCTTGCACAATGTTTTTTTTCTTAATGTAACATTTTACTTTATGCACAATTAGACAATTTTATTTAAAAACAAAGGTAAGAGGTGCTGAGAGATAGCTCAAAAGACTGATCTCATACTCTGCTTGCAAGAGGATGTCTGAGATTGATTCCTTTACTGAATGTTCCGAAAGGCGTCACTGGGATTGTTCCCAGACAACAAGTCAGAACATTTGCTGAGCATGGCATTTTAAGGCTCAAGCACACACAAAATCTTTAAGTGGTTTTTGTTCTTGTTGTTTGGTTGATTTGTTTGTTTGGAGCCACACCCTGTGTTGTCAGGGATTACTCCTGGCTCTGCACTCTGGTATCATTCCTGGCAGGCTCAGGAAGCCATCAGGATGTTAAGGACGAATCCTGGGTTGGCCAACATATAAGTCAAGAGCCCTATTTGCTGGACTATCTCTCTCTCACCCATTTATGTGTTTTATAACTTCCACTTCTATTTTATATCTTCTTTTTTTTCCCATATAGATATACATTTATCACAACTTCACTCTATTTTTGGTAAATTTATTTTACCAATGTTTACCATCACTCAAATTTATGAACAATAAATGATTTTTTTTTATTGTTCATAAATTTTCTATACTGATAGTATGTATGTCAAACTATACAATATTTGCTCTTTTTATATTGCGTATTCAGAGATGTTTGTTCCATTGAGAGTGAATGGGGGCCTCTGGAACTAGTTCATTTTTCATAAATATAGTTTTCTTTTAGATTCAGCTGTAGACCTATCTTTCCACATTCTCGGTCGAAGTCAGCCAACATTTGTGGCGCTTGGCTAATGTTTGGTGTTATTAGAACGATGTCATCAGCGAGCGGAGGTGGTGTAGCTGCTGACCATCTATCTTCACTCCCATTCCTTCCCATTCTAATTTGTCACATGATGTTCTCGAGGGTGGTGCTGAAGAGTTTTGGTGAAATGGTATCACCCTGTCAAACCCCCTCTTTTGACATAATTGATCACTTCTTTGTAGAATGGTGAGATCCTGGTGGTGAATCCGTAATACAGCTCACGAAGGATCTTGATGTATTGGGTTTGAAACACCCTGTTTGGCTAGAGCTTCAATGAGCTGCTTCAGTCTCCACAGAATCAAAGGCTTTCTGTAAATCAATGAATGTGAGACAGAGTGGCATATTGTCACTTGATCACTTGAATCCCGTTATTCATCGATTTGCTCGAGCGGGCGCCAGTAACATTTCCATTGGACCCTACCACGTGCCAATGTAGCCCAATGGCATCTGGTTGATTCAGGAATATGAAGAGCCTCAAACCGTTCCTTCAGGGTCTTGACAAGGAAGTCTGACCATCTTGTAGGTGGGCGGCCACGTGATCTTTTTGACATCCCGTGGGATCCAGTCGGTAATGGCTCTAGTCCAGCGGTTGTCTCCAAATCGCATTACATGTCCAGCCCATCTGATTTTCGATGCCTTGGCAAACGAGACAGCATCCCTGATTCTGGAATAGCGACGGAGGTCAGAACTCCGGATTCCTTCTCTCACTTGAGTGAGGCGTGATATTCCAAGCATAGCTCTTTCGATTCCTCTCTGGGAGACCCGAATAGCATTCTCATCCTGCTTTCGTAGGGGCCCAGGTCTCTGAGGCGTATGTTAATGCAGGGAGAACGGTGGAGTCAAAGAGATGTGCCCGGAGCCGGAGGTTCTTTGTCCTTTTAGCTATTTCTTCGATGCCTTTGAAGGCATTCCATGCCGCTCTCTCTTCCTCCTGCGCAGCTCAGGTTTTAGGTCGTTCATCATGTTGAATTCTCGACCTAGGTACACATAACTGCTGCATTCAGAGATGTTTGTTCCATTGAGAGTGAATGGGGCCTCAGGAACTAGTTCATTCTTCATGAACATTGTTTTCTTCAGATTCAGCTGTAGACCTATCTTTCCACATTCTCGGTCAAAGTCAGCCAGCATTTGTGCCGCTTGGCTAATGTTTGGTGTTATTAGAACGATGTCATCAGCGAAGCGAGGGTGGTGTAGTTGCCGACCATCTATCTTCACTCCCATTCCTTCCCATTCTAATTGTTGCATGATGTTCTCGAGGGTGGCGCTGAAGAGTTTTGGTGAAATGGTATCACCCTGTCGAACCCCCTCTTTTCACATCAATGATCACTTCTTTGTAGAATGGTGAGATCCTGGTGGTGAATCCGTAATACAGCTCACGAAGGATCTTGATGTATTGGGTTTGAACACCCTGTTTGGCTAGGGCTTCGATGACTGCTTCAGTCTCCACAGAATCAAAGGCTTTCTGTAAATCAATGAACGTGAGACAGAGCGGCATCTTGTACTCCCTACAAACCTCAATGAGCTTGGTTACTGTGTGGATATGGTCGATTGTGCTGAATCCTTTCCGAAGCCTGCTTGCTCGCATGGTTGTCCTTCATCTAGTGTTCTGCTAATCCTGTTCAGGATGACTCGTAAACAGCTTGTAGATGACGGACAACAGGCAGATGGGGCGATAGTTGCCGATGTCGTGAATGTCTCCCTTCTTGAACAGTAGAACTGTCCTGCTGGTTTTCCATTGGGAGGGCACCTTGCATTCGGACAGGTAGCGTGTGAAGAGCCGAGCTAGTGTATTGATGAGTACCGACGGCAGATTCTTCAGGTGTTCGGGTCTGACTTTGTCTGGGCCTGGTGCTGTTCCCTTTCTTTACCGATGAGATGGCATGTCGGATTTCAGAAGGGAGAACGTTGGGAATGACATATCCATCCTGTGGAATTTGGTATGTGGGCAGGTGGATGTGGCTATCAAAGAGATTTGAGTAGAAGTCCTGGATAATCTTCTCCATTGCCTTTCTGGAAGATGTGATAGATCCATCAGGGCGTCGGAGGGCAGTCATCTTGGTCTTATAGTTGGCGAAGGACAGGCGGGCAGTGCGAATGCTTTTCCCGGCTTCTGCTGCATCTTCCAGTATTTCTGCTCTTCTGTCTTTGAGGTCTTCTTTTATCGCTTCTCTGCACTCGTTTAGCAAGCTTGGACGTTAGCATTTGGTCTCCTGAGGCTCGCGCCTTGCCACGTTGGCGAATGAGCTCAAGAGTTTCTGAAGACAAGCGTCCTTTTGTGTCTTTCTCTCTCTCGGCATTCTTCGCACAATCATGGAGGTGCTGAACCAGTCGGTTGTATTCTTCATCGATGTCGTCAATGATGGTATCTTCCCATGTTGCTGCAATGGTGCCAAAGAGTTCCCAGTTGGTGGTCGCTCTGGGAGTTCTCTCTTCTTAAACTTTGCAGCCTTTTCTCCCCGCTGCGGGAAGTAGAATTTTGCACGAAGGAGACGGTGGTCCGATCCTGTTTGGAATTTGGGGACGACAGCAACATCGGTCAGACAAAACCGTCGATTGAAGATGATGTGGTCAATTTCATTGTGGAACTGTCCGCCAGGAGATTCCCATGTCCAACGTTTCGCTTCAGCCTTCTGGAACTGTGAGTTCCCATGAATGGTCTTGGTGGACATGATGAACTCAGATAGTCTCTCACCCTGTTCTGCTCCATTCTAGGCCATGGGTCCCGATGTGGAGTTCTTCAGCCGATCTTCTTGGTCCTATCTTGGCATTAAAATCACCGACTATGATCTTGTAGAAGGTGTGATCTTTTTTATAGAACTCCTCCAATTCCATGTAGAATTTCTCAATTTCATCTTCTTTGTATGTGGATGTTGGTGCGTAGACAATGAAGATAGAAATTGCTGGCAGTGGGGCCACATCTCTTCAAGTGTAATCGTCCTATCCGGTTTGTTAGGCATTCAAATGAATCAATGTTGACGGCCATGTTCGTGTTGACAAGGACACCAACGCCACCGACGCCCTCTTTCGTCGCATGTTCCAAGGAACAATTCTTCTCCGGTGTCAAATACAGCATGATGCAACTGACGCCTCCTCGTCTCAGTCAGACCAATGATGTCGTACTTGATCTTTTGCGCTTGCAGCATCAGATCCTCAATATATGCTTCCGATGCCAGCGTACGTGCATTGAAAGTACAGACAGTCATTTTAGTCCTTCTTCGTTTTGGCAGCCTAGGATGGCCGTGAAATTTTATCAGGCACTGCTTGTTTGCCTTTCTTACTGCTGCCGTATTAAGGGCTCTTTCGGGTCAGGAAAAATAAACATTTCTGTTACTGGATTTGGCATATCGAACACGCATCGGACAGCTTGCCAGGCTCTGCCATGTGGGCGCTATATTCTCATTACTTTGTGGGGTCTCTCAGAGGGGTGGGTAGAATATTTATGGTAATTTGGAGGTAAATCGCGTGGCTGCACAGCGGCGCTTGCAACAGGGAAAGCTGGTTTCTGCTCTGCCGGGTGTGTACCTGTGTCTTAGGCTCAAGCATTCCCTGGGCTTGAAATACTCTCCTCTGAAAGGCGGGTCTCTGCGGGTGGGTCCTTGTAGGCTGGGTTTCTGACAAGCCAGGCTGGAGACTGGATTAATCTGTGGGCTGGAGGCTGGATTAATCTGCTGGGTGGAGATCTTACCAGCTGCGGAGTGTGGATTGTGAAGATCGCTGCCAGCAAGGTTGGGGGGTTTCTCTGGGCTCCTCCGAGGCTCCATCGGGATGGTGGACTCGGGTCCGAAGTTGCTCGTGGTCCATGGAATGCAGGGGGTTCAACGGGGAAAGCTGGTTTCTGCTCTCCTGGGTGGTACCTGTGCCCCTGCCCAGGTGTACCTTATAATTTCTATAAAAAGATGTTCTGAGACTGTTTAACCTTGGAGTCTGATGTAAAGAGCCAAATACTGTCATGGAATGCCGCCAGGGTCCCCAACAGTGTCAGCACAGAAGTTCTTTCTACCTCCGAGGACTCCGGAGAACTGATGAAAACTCACGAGTCTCGCGAAGTTCCAAAAAAGGCTTTAATAGTATCAAGCTCTTCCACAGCACTCCAATATAATGAAGGTGCATCTGTACTCCCTACAAATCTCAATGAGCTTGGTTACTGTGGATATGGTCAGGTGCTGGAATCCTTCCGGAGCCAGCTTGCTCGCATGGTTGTCCTTTTATCTAGTGTTCTGCCAATCCTGTTCAATCTCTGAATGCAATCTCTGAATGCAG
>JAJIBD010033626.1:0-10424 GCA_021461705.1 Cryptotis parvus | reverse complement strand
AGCTTCAATGTCGTGGAGGGTTTTTCCTATATTTTCTTTGGATGTACTTTATGGATTCTGGTCTGATATTGAGATCTCCAAATGCATTTTGATCTGATTTTTGTGCATGGTTTTTTAGACACAGGTCCAAATTCATTTTTTTTACATGTAGCTGCCCAGTTTTCCCAGCACCACTTGTTGAAGAGGCTTTCCTTGCTCACATTTCATACTTTTTGCTCCTCTATCAAAGATTAAATGATCATATATTTGAGGATGGGTGTCAGGATACCCAACTCTATTCCATAGGGCCACAGGTCTGTTTTTATTCCAATACCATGCTGTTTTAATTACTACTGCTTTTAGTACAGTTTGAAGTTGGGAAAGGTGATGCCTCCCATCTTCTTTTTCCCAAGGATTACTGTAGCTATTCACGTGGGTTTATTATTCCATACAAATTTCAGGGGCGTTTGGCCAATTTCTTTGAAGAATGATCAAGAAAACCCCAGACTTTAGGTTACTAGCTGGACCCAGCCATGTGTAGGTTTAGAATCCTAGGCCAAGATGGTCAAGTACCATGTGCTAAGGCCCAACAGGGTAAGAGAACAGAAAGAAAGAGAACAGAAGCAGAGGCCAAGAGGAAGAGAAGGAGAGAGAGGGCAGGCTACTGCTCTTATATCTTTTCAACCTTGACCGCCCACATCAACAGATAGCAGTTAAGGTCAATCCCATCAGGTTTGCTTCTCCCAGGACCTCACCTAGTCCCATTGAAATGTTAATATTTCCCTAGCCAAGGTCTGTCCTGCAGTTTCCTGCAGGCCCTATGCAGAGTGGGGAGAAAGGGCATGTAACTATACCATGGATATTCTACAGCCAGGTGTATATTTCTCCAAGCCTTCACAAGATCCCTTGTCTTTACTTCATAGTTGTTTTGATATTAGCCTTTAGACTTATTGAGAACGATACTTGCTTGGAGGCAAACAACATTTGTCTC
Source organism: Cryptotis parvus (assembly GCA_021461705.1). Lineage (NCBI taxonomy): Eukaryota > Metazoa > Chordata > Mammalia > Eulipotyphla > Soricidae > Cryptotis > Cryptotis parvus. The sequence goes on along the minus strand of JAJIBD010033626.1, from coordinate 9,454 downwards.
TGATCTAATTATAACTATATTATACTAAAAAAACTATATTATACTGAGATCCAATGTAGCCAGGTAAAATACTGGTAAGATCTATCTAGTCCCACGATGATTGAGGTAGTAAGAGAGAAAATATTTATACCAGCTAACAAAGAATACATGGTAAGGTATACTGCCACATAGTCACTTAATCACTTGATCCACTTGAATCCCGTTATTCATCGATTTGCTCGAGCGGGCTCCAGTAACATTTCCATTGGACCTACCTTGCCAGTAGCCCAATGGCATCGGTTGATTCAGGAATATGAAGAGCCTCAAACCGTTCCTTCCAGGGTCTTGACAAGGAAGTCTGACCATCTTGTAGGTGGGCGCCACGTGATCTTTTTTGACATCCTGTGGGATGAACTAGTTCCAGAGGCCCCATTCACTCTCAATGGAACAAACATCTCTGAATGCAGCAGTTAGGTGTACTCTAGGTCGAGAAATCAACATGATGAATGACCTAAAACCTGAGCTGCAGGAGGAAGAGAGCAGCATGGAATGCCTTCAAAGGCATCGAAGAAATAGCTAAAAGGACAAAGAACCTCCGGCTCCGGGCACATCTCTTTGACTCCACCATTCTCCCTGCATTAACATAAGCCTCAGAGACCTGGGCCCTACAAAAGCAGGATGAGAATGCTATTCGCGACTCCCAGAAAGGAATCGAAAGAGCTATGCTTGTAATATCACGCTCAAGTGAGAGAAGGAATCCGAGTTCTGACCTCCGTCGCCGATATTCCAGAATCAGGGACGCTGTCTCATTTGCCAAGGCATCGAAAATCAGATGGGCTGGACATGTAATGCGCTTTTGGAGACAACCGCTGACTAGAGCCATTACCAACTGGATCCCACGGATGTCAAAAGATCACGTGGCCGCCACATAGTCACGGATTCAAATTGCTTTCGGCCCTTTATCTATAAAGCGGCCTGCAGCAGGTAACTCCAGGGAAGATGCAGAGACTCTGGGCAGCAGTGTACTGCAACAGTCTGATTTGTGATTTAATTTCTGGGAACCTGCTGGCATAAGAAAAACTGGGGGTTGCTGGGCCTTACTGCTCATGACGAGCCTCATCCAGAAATTAATCTGCTGACAAACTCAGGTATGCGGCTTTCGTGGACTAGGGATGGGCTACCTCCCCCTCTCCTGCACTTCCAGAAGCCATGACAGTCACGCATCACTCCAAGAAGTCATCTAGTTAAAAATTCGCTCCAGCTATATCACTTTTTGTTCAAGATTTCAGACTTCCTGGAGTTACGCAGTCACAGCAACACTGATAGCACACCAGATTGGATGGGATGTAATGTAGAAGGGCACCCAATCTCGATTAATAAAATATCAACACAGAAGGCTTAACCTCTAACATCTTAGTAATCTCTTATACAAGGGCCTAATAAACTCCATGGTGAGATACACAATCTTTACCAACTTTCTTCTAAGAAAATTTTTTTGAACATTCTTGTAGCAAATTATAACAAGCAATATAAAATAAATCATTGAGCCTGCTATGGGGGCAGGCTTAAGGGCTGGATGGGAAAATTGAAGAGAACAATGGTGGGAAGGTGCCATGGTGGTGGATTGATGATGGTATACTGATGTCTGTAACAAGTTGCTACACTAATAACCTTATAAGCACAATATTCATATAAGGTGCAATGGAAAAGAAAATAAAAATTCAGGAGCCAGAGCAGTAGTACAGCAGGTAGGGCATTTGTCTTGCACGGCAGCCAATCAGGGCTTGATTCCCAGTATCCCATATGGTCCCCTGAGGCACTGCCAGCAGTAATTTCTGAGTGCAGGGCCAGGAGTAACTGCTCTGAGCATCACTGTGTGAACAAAAAAAAAAAAAAAAAAAGCAAATAAATAAACAATTAAAATAAAATAAAGAGAAAAAGACCAGAGCTCTGCTCCTAGGCTCTCCAGCCTGCTTGGGCCCTGGAAATTTATACTTTCTGTTTGAATTAGTAGGAGAGGCTGGGGATAGCTGAGGCACTAGTTTTGCATGTGGTCAACTCCAGTTCAATCCCAGACACTGAATATGGTCCCCCCAGCACCACTAGGAGTCTCTTGTGAGCACAGAGCCAGGAGGAGCTCCTACGCACTGCAGGTGTGGGGTCAAATTAAGAAAGAATAAAAAGTTGGGAACCAAGGGAAACCATTTAGTCCCAACAATTCAGGTGTGTCTCTGGACTGTGAGCGATGTCACTAAATGGGAGACATTCAGAAAGAACTGACACCTGGGCTGTATGGGAAGCTGAAGGCCGCTTCACAAGGTACGGGGTCAGAGCCTAGAAACAAAATGCATCCCATCTTCCCTGGCTCCCAAGACTCTTTGGGAGGCTCTTATTTTGGCTGGAGGGAGGGGCCGTACCAGTGGTGTTCAGGGATTGCTCCTGGCTCTGAGCTAAGGGAATGACTCCTGTGGGACTTGGGGGGGAGAATCATAGGGGAGCAGGTGGAAACTGCATTTGCCACCTGTAAGAGAAGATCCTGCTTGCTATTTTTCCTGCCGTAGTTGTTTTTTTTTGTTTTTTGGGTAGGGTGGGTGGAGGCATAAGACTTATTCTAAGTTTTTGTGCAGGGGGACACCATGGATTGACCTGGGTAAGTCATATGCAAGGTCCCTCCACCTTTACCTGCTGCTATCTGGCCCCAGCTGTGGTTCTTATAGGAGTGAGCACTTAGCACATGGGTTATGGCGGTGGTGCTCGCTAGGGTCGCTGTGGGGGCTCAGATGTGTGCTCACTGGAGGTTGCACTTCCTGGCTGTGATGCAGCAGAAAATCGCCGAAGGGGCTGCAGATGACTGAGAGCAGAGATGCCAGGAAGGAGCCAGGGACTTAAGCTCGTGACTCAATAGTGGGAGCTTGAAACCCTTGTTCTATTCCTCTGGGCCTGGCTTTTTAAAACATTTTTTTGGGGGAGGGGACACACCTGTGTGTTCTCAGGGAAGCCACACGGTGATGCCGAGGACTGAAAGGGCTTGTGATGGCAGGAATTAAACCCAGGGTTCACAGGCGTGGGCATCTATCCCCTGGCCCTGTTCTTTTGCTAACAAGCTCCTATTGTTGCTGATTCTACATACTCATTTTGCACTTTCTTTTGGTTGTTACTGAGCCACACCCAGCAGCGTGGCTCTTTGCTCAGGGCTTACTCCTGGAGGGTCTGAGAGTCACATTTGGTGCTAGGTATCGAACCCAATTTGGCTGCATGTAAGACAAGTGCTTAACCCGCTGTCCTTTTGCTCTGGCCCCATTTTTTCCCTTCCGGGCATGCTCTGCTGGTGCCACTCTTGAGTGGTGCTTGGTGTGTCCAGCGGTGTTGGGGGCCACCAGGGCCACACTCAGCAGTGCTGGGGACAGGAAGCATGTGGTATTGGGGGTCTACCTTAGGGCCCAGCACACGCAAGGCATATGCTCTACCTACCATGAGTCATATGCCCTGTATATGACTATACATTTTTTGTAGTCTGTACATTTTTAATGTGTATTCCTATTTTTGGAGAATGTGAGCAGAGTTTTTAAACATAAAAAAGGGCCGGAGTGATAGCATAGCGGGTAGGGCGTTTGCCCTTGCACATGCCCGACCAGGGTTCGGCCCCCGGCATCCCATATGGGTCCCCTGAGCACCGCCAGGTAATTACTGAGCAAAGAGCTAGGAGTAACCCCGGAGCATTCCCATTTAGAGACCTAAAAAAAAAAAACCAAATAAAAAACACATCTTGCACAAACAGTATTGAACGTCATGGGTTCCGGGTTTCACCAACAAAGAGTACTTGCCAAGAAACTGGGCCAGGCATTTATCGACTTTATTTACTTATTAAGCCTGAAAGGTGAGACAGGCATCCAGGGTGAAGGACTCCTGGCTCCAACTCCCCAGCTCTTCCCCCACGGTGAAACTGCCTCCACAGAGCCTCCCCAGGAGCCAATCAAGAGCATCTCTGGTTTCTCAGCACCCACCCCTTGAAGATGACTTGAAAATATTATACAAGCCCAACTTCGCTCTTTTCCTCCTGACCACCTTCAGCATGAAAGCGAAGGTAAGCGCTCCTTCACCTACTCTCAGCTCACCTCCAGTCTCTCTCACCTCAACGCCCCTCCCCTTTCAGTTCCCTTCACACATTTTTTTTTTTTTTTTTTTGCTTTTTGGGTCACACCCAGTGATGCTCAGGGGGTTACTCCCTGGCAGTGCTCGGGGACCATATGGGATGCCGGGGATCTGAACCCAGGTCGGCTGTGGTGCAAGGCAAAACGCCCCTACCCGCTGTGCTATCGCTCCGGCCCTCTTTTCACACATTTTTCTAGCAGGGATGTGAACCCAGTTTCAATCAATTCACTTGATCAGATCTGCGTGTGTCTGACTCTACTCAGAGATGAGTAATCACTGCGTAGTCAGTCAGACAGGTTCTAGTCAGGGGAATTAAAATAAGGAACCCGCGGAGAAAGGTCAAGAGTTTCGTTGTGTTTACTGTATAGAAGAAAACAGTACACAGATGCATCCACAGTATTTAATTTGTTTGGATAATAGTTACAGATAAACAAGTACACTCCATATACAATTACCAATACTTCTTTTATACAGTTCATATTTCAGAACATCAACACTATTTTACTTTACACTCTATGTACATCAACATCCTTCTAAAAGTCAGTGCATTGTCAAGTTTTATACAGTAATTTACAAGGTGAATGTAGTTAATATTTAATTTAATAAATTTTCTGCTAGTCATGGATTAAAAAATTAATTGCAAACCAATATAACAAACACAGATCAAACAACATTAGTAGATTGTGCTACCTAAGCTTAAATAAAACATCTTTAAAGAATTATTTAAACTTTTTTCACTTTTTCATGGGACTTGTCCAGGTAGGAATGGATAGATTTCCCATCCTGAAAATCCTAACACAATAAAGCCTGCATTTTGTCTAGCTTTGCCACGCCACGGCACCCAGACCGCTCCTTCCTACTTCGCAGGATTCTTCTGAAAGGGTTTTAGCTAAGGCAGCCATTTCAGACAATGCTTCTAAGTGTTCTGAGAAGAACTGGATTGGTAACTGGCCTCTGATATTAGAATCCAAACACTTAAATCACATTAGTCCCTACTATCTCTGAGAGAGAAAAGGCTAATGGAATCTGACAATTAGAATCAATTTCAGGGCTCAAATGAACGTAAAAAAGACTGAAAAAAGTTAAATATTTACTTTATATATATATATATACATAAACAACAGGAAAAAATGCTACCCGAAAGAAATATAATTTATACTTTATTCCAGTCTTGAATTATTAGAGGGAGAGAAAAAATGAAGTGAGCAAGAACGTAAGCTTTTGATGAGCATTACTGTGAAATTGAAAGAAAAACAAACATCAAACAAACAAACAAAATAAATGGACATGCAGCCCAAAACTCCAAGTTTACTTCCTTAAACCACCAATTTCATTAAAACTATTTCTATACTTTCAATGTTTGGGATGTGTTTTGCTTTTTAAATTTGTTATGACAGGGAAAATACCCCCCACTGAAGTTAATTTATAGCCCTTTCAGCCACCAAATATGAACAAGTTTTTAAAAAGTTCATTTGTATGTGTTCATTTAAAGTGCAAAAAGCACAAGCAAAAGGAGGAAGTCATCACGCACCGTGCACAAGCATCAAGCCTGGACACCGTTTTCCTCAGAAGCCATTTGTGCAACGTATGCGGAATACGGTGCAAATATTGGCAACTACCTAGCATGCTGGTGCAGGGGCACACTTGGGAAACTTCCCGCCACAGCCTCAGAGGAACAGCCTTGATCGGAAGGCCATTTGGGCTGGGTTCCCAACGGTGTTTTGCTGGAGTGTTTCTCTGCACGATCTGCCCACTGAGGCCCGGAGTGAAGGCACACAGCTCTGAGAAACCTTCTGTATCTGTGCAATCTGCCACCAATGACTGTGTCTCAAAAGACAAACCACCAGAACAAAGGCAAGAAAGACGTAAGGCTTAGAATATAAATAAAAAAAATCGTGTCCATGCCATAGAATCCTTGGCGCACCTTCATGATCTTGCTTTCTCCATCTCGTCTACTATAATGGAATAAAACTTCAGGAAAAAGGGAGGTAGCATATCATGTCGTCCCCCAGACAACACTACAATTTTTTTTTGTATTACTCTGATGCCAAGGAAACGCTTAGTATTTTGTTATGATTATTGGTAAACTCTACACTCACTACGTGTTTGTTCACATCTGGACGAGCACAATTCAGTTCTCATTTGGTCCCAGGGGCTGGTGCCAAATTCTCTTTGCTTACAGGCTAACGGTGGGCCCTGCCTGAAAGTTCTCAACCAGAGCTTATGTGAGACACTTCCAAAACTAGAAATTATTACTACTGTTCTGTTAACGGCTATTTGAATTAGGATTTTTATTTTGTGCTTCCAGGGTCACAGGATAAAATAACTACATTGAGCTTGCCTTTCAGCGTCTGCTTTGCCAAATGTCAGCTCCAGGAGGGGCCCCTTCCCACCGCCTGCCTACAGTCAGAGTGGCCACCTTACTGCAACACACAGTACTCTCTATAGTCGACTCAAAGTCTTCATCCATGCTGCTTGTGGCTACCCGCCATCTACTTGCCAGCGATCTTTGGCAGAAATTGTGCATAGTCGATCCCCTGCTGCTCATAGAAAAGGATGTAGGCAGAGTCGGTGTCGATTTCATCGGGGTGAAGCTCCTGAAGGGCGCAGAGAAGACCAGTGAGTGAGCCGCCTCCTGTTAGGCCGGAGAAGGCTGATTTACCTTTTTAATTTTTTTTTTTTTTTTTTTTTGCTTTTGGGTCACACCCAAATGCAAATGCGATGCTCAGAGGTTACTCCTGGCTCTGCACTCAGGAATCACTCCTGGCGGTGCTTGGGGACCATATGGGATGCCGGGATCAAACTGGCGGGCACAGGCCGGCTTAAGCGCAAAACGCCCTACCAAAACACCACCGCTGGACTATCGCTCCGCCCAACCTTTTAATGTTCCTAAATATGATTTTCCCAGTCAGCTTAGCATCTAGCTCTCTATCTCTTTTTTTAAAATATTTTATTATATCACCGTTTGATATACAATTACAACATGTTCATGTTTGAGGTTTGGTCACATAGTGTTCCAGCACTCCACCCTCCACCAGTGCCCATTTCCCAACACCAACGTCCCCAATTCCCTCCCCCTCCATAGCCTGCCTAAATGGCAGGTTCTTTATCTCTTTTCTCTCTCTCCCTCTCTCTCTTTCCTTTTCTTACACATTGTGGGTTGCACTACATACACTTAAGCATCTTGCTCTCTTATTTGGCTCCCCTAAAAGACCCAATTATTTCCAGTGTTTTGGGGGAACAATTTTGACTGTGGGTAAGTCGATTCCTTTTCATTCACTGATCCCTTCCCTTTCCCTTTCACCATTCATTTCTGCCTCCTCAGCATCTTGCTCTGACTCCTTAATGCTGCAGGCATCCATATAATGGTTTTCACAGCAGGGGCTGGAGCGATAGCACAGCGGTGGGGCGCTTGCCTTGCACACAACTGACCTGGGTTCAATCCCGGCATCCCATATGGTCCCCCCTGAGCACCGCCAGGAGCAATTCCTGAGTGCAGAGACAGGAGTAACCCCTGAACATCACTGGGTGTGACCCAAAATGCAAAAACAGGCAAACAAAAAACCCCAACAACAGTATTATCTACTTTGTCTAGAGAAAGTCCATTATTTCAACAAACGATCCTCACCTTGTGACATTTCTTTCCTTTTTCTCCATTTGCCGGCCCATTTATTCTGCGACTGAAGATATTTACCTTACAGCCGCTGCCATTTAACATACCACTTACTGTCTGGTTTTTGCGATAGGAGATAGATACGGCCCCGCCCAGAATTCCTGAATGGCACTGTAAGGAAGAAGAAAGCGGCACGCTAACAGAGACAAGATAGGCAGGCATACAGAAAACAGTGACCTAAATGTTAAAGTATTGTGCTTCCGATTAGAGGAGGCAAAGTTCCTGATTAAACAGGAACACCTTCCAGACTTCAAAACCAGTAGGAGCAGCCCGTGAGGCACCATGGTGTGACCCAACACAAAAGCAAACAAGTATACTTTTGCAACTGTTTTTGAAATGCGAAACCAAAAGCAAAGTTCAAGAGCCTCCAAATTGGGCTTAAGAGAGACAGCTCAAGGGAAGCCATCTGATGATGGAGGCCCAGCTCTGACCTCGGCACAGTATGGCTCCTGAGCACTGCTGGGAGCCCCAGTGAGCCAGGAGAAATCTGGGAGAACCAACCAACACCAACCACCAAACAACTTCCCCAGTCCTTCACTCCCAAAATATGAAAGTGCCGGATCCGATGCCAGGGACAGACTCAGTATGAGGCTGGAGCCTCCCAGTGCTGGGTCCCCGTGTAACTCTAACACCATTAAAAACCCCAAGACTTTAAAAACCCATTCTCAAAGTTCAACCATTCGCTGTTTCAATGATCATTTAGAAACAAGAAATTGCACAGGAATACACACTCTATAAATGCTTGAACTCTGTGACTCCAGTAATGGCTATGTGACGCTCAGCACCGCGCACGCTTGGGATGCTATTCAGGGGCAGGGAGTCTAGTGCCAACACTGTCACTAGGCCCAGAGACAAGCACCGCAGGCCCTAAAGTGATGATGAACTAAGAGACCACCAAAGGGTGCAGCGCCAAAACCTACAATTACCATCAACCACTTCACCAGAAATCAAACAGGTTATAATAGGGGCTTACCCGAGCAGCTCTTCGGTCATCAGTGCTGTCCTCATCAGTGTGGTTTTAAGCTGGACCATTGCTACAGCCATTGCCATAAGCCTCGTGCTCAAAGGAATCCATTCCAAAGTTACCCTCGTGGTCCTGCGGGTGACCAGCCTCAGGCTGGCTGCCTCCCAGCATGTGTCCGGCTCAAGGCATCAGCCAGCTTCATGCACTTCGTCTCGGCCCATTCTCCCTGCTGGCATCCAAATTTTTTTCTACTCTCGACAGTCTATTTTTGCCAATCTGGGTTCGCCTCCCCTTTGCTCCTCCCAAAGTCCGCGGGCGCTTTGGGGCTGCTGCTTTTGCTGGGGGACAGCTGGTTCCCACCTTTCTGGATTTTGACAAAGTGGAACCTGGGAAGGGAAGAGAAAGAATTCATAAAATTCCAAATTCAAGCTTAAACTGACTACCAAATACAAGTGCATATTCAAAGGTAGAGACAGTCATCCTGACCGTTTAGTAATGATATTTTGGTAGAAGCCAGGGTGTCACACATTTGGAAGGCCACAGTCCTGGCATACAGGCTACTTTTTTTTAGCTGCCATTTATGTAGCCAGTAAACTACACGCTGGTCTTCTCTTCAATGTCAAGTATTTTATGAAGCTAAGAAGGAATATTTTGAAAATATAAATAATCATGCCTAAGAAAATATG
>JAJIBD010033625.1:0-29429 GCA_021461705.1 Cryptotis parvus | reverse complement strand
TTGCTCATGACGAGCCTCATCCAGAAATTAATCTGCTGACAAACTCAGGTATGCGGCTTTCGTGGACTAGGGATGGGATACCTCCCCCTCTCTCTGCACTTCCCAGAAGCCATGACAGTCACGCATCACTCCAAAAGTCATCTAGTTAAAAAATTCAACTCCAGCTATATCACTTTGTTAAAGATTTCAGACTTCCTGAGCACGGGCCACAGCAACACTGATAAGCAACACCAGATTGATGGGATGTAATGTAGAAGGCACCCAATCTCGATTAATAAAATATCAACACAGAAGGCTTAACCTCTAACATATTAGTAATCTCTTATACAAGGGCCTAATAAGCTCCATGGTGAGATACACAATCTTTACCAACTTTCTTCTAAGAAAACATCTTTTGAACATTCTTGTAGCAAATTATAACAAGCAATATAAAATAAATCATTGGGCCTGCCATGGGGGGCAGGCTTAAGGGCTGGGTGGGAAAATTGGAGAGAACAATGGTGGGAAGGTGCCATGGTGGTGGGATTGATGATGGTATACTGATGTCTGTAACAAGTTGCCACGGATAACCTTGGTAAGCACAATATTCATATAAGGTGTAATGGAAAAGAAAATAAAAATTCAGGAGCCAGAGCAGTAGTACAGCAGGTAGGGCATTTGTCTTGCACACAGTCAATCAGGGTTTGATTCCCAGTATCCCATATGGTCCCCTGAGCACTGCCAGGAGTAATTCTGAGTGCAGAGCCAGGAGTAACTGCTCTGAGCATCACTGGGTGTGAACAAAAAAAATAAATAACGTAAATAAATAACAATTAAAATAAAATAAAGAAAAAAAGACCAGGAGCTCTGCTCCTTAGGCTCTCCAGCCTGCTTGGGCCCTGGAAATTCCATACTTTCTGTTTGAATTAGTAGGAGAGGCTGGGGATAGGCTGAGGCACTAGTTTTGCATGTGGTCAACTCCAGTTCAATCCCAGACACTGAATATGGTCCCCCAGCACCACTAGGAGTCTCTTGTGAGCACAGAGCCAGGAGGAGCTCCTACGTACTGCAGGTGTGGGGTCAAATTAAGAAAGAATAAAAAGTTGGGAACCAAGGGAAATCATTTAGTCCCAACACCAGGTGTGTCTCTGGAAACCACTGTGAGCGATGTCACTAAATGGGAGACAGTCAGAAAGAACTGACACCTGGGCTGTATGGGAAGCTGAAGTCCGCTCACAAGGTGCAGGGTCAGAGCCTAGAAACAAAAATGCATCCCATCTTCCTGGCTTCCCAAGGCTCTTTGGGAGGCTCTTATTTTGGCTGGAGGGAGGGGCCGTACCAGTGGTGTTCAGGGATTGCTCCTGGCTCTGAGCTAAGAGAATGACTCCTGGTGGGACTTGGGGAGAATCATACGGGGAGCAGGGTGGAAACTGCATTTGCCACCTGTAAGAGAAGATCCTGCTTGCTATTTTTCCTGCTGTAGTTGTTTTTTTTTTGTTTTTTGGGTAGGGTGGGTGGAGGCATAAGACTTATTCTAAGTTTTGTGCAGGGGGACACCATGGATTGGACCTGGGTAAGTCATATGCAAGGCAAGGTCCTTTCCACCTTACCCGCTGCGTTATCTGACCCCAGCTGTGGTTCTTTTAGGAGTGAGCACTTAGCACATGGGTTATGGCGGTGGTGCTCGCTAGGGGTCGCTGTGGGGCCCAGATGTGTGCTCACTGGAGGTTGCACTTCCTGGCTGTGATGCAGCAGAAAAATCGCTGAAGGGGCTGCAGATGACTGAGAGCAGAGATGCCAGGGAAGGAGCCAGGGACTTAAGCTCGTGACTCAATAGTGGGAGCTTGAAACCCTCGTTCTATTCCTCTGGGCCTGGCTTTTAAAACATTTTTTGGGGGAGGGACACACCTGTGTGTTCTGAGAAGCCACACGGTGATGCCGAGGACTGAAAGGGCTTGTGATGGCAGGAATTAAACCCAGGGTTCACACAGGCGTGGCATCTATCCCTGGCCCTGTTCTTTTGCTAACAAGCTCCTATTGCTGCTGATTCTACATACTCATTTTGCACTTTCTTTTTTGGTTGTTGTTACTGAGCCACACCCAGCAGCGTGGCTCTTTGCTCAGGGCTTACTCCTGGTGGGTCTGGAGATCACATTTGGTGCTAGGTACTCGAACCCAATTTGGCTGCATGTAAGACAAGTGCCTAACCCGCTGTCCTTTTGCTCTGGCCCCATTTTTTCCCTTCCGGGCATGCTCTGCTGGTGCCACTCTTGAGTGGTGCTTGGTGTGTCCAGCGGTGTTGGGGGCCACCAGGGCCACACTCAGCAGTGCTGGGGACAGGAAGCATGTGGTATTGGGGGGGTCTACCTTAGGGCCCAGCACACGCAAGGCATATGCTCTACCTACCATGAGTCATATGCCCTGTATATGACTATACATTTTTGTAGTCTGTACATTTTTAATGTATATTCCTATTTTGGAGAATGTGAGCAGAGTTTTTAAACATAAAAAGGGCCGGAGTGATAGCATAGCGGGTAGGGCGTTTGCCTTGCACATGCCGACCAGGGTTCGGTCCCCGGCATCCCATATGGGTCCCCTGAGCACCACCAGGAGTAATTACTGAGCAAAGAGCTAGGAGTAACCCCGGAGCATTCCCATTTAGCGTACCTAAAAAAAAAAAAAAAAAAACCAAATAAAAACACATCTTTGCACAACCGTATTGAACGTCATGGGTTCCGGGTTTCACCAACAATGAGTACTTTGCCAAGAAACTGGGCCAGGCATTTATCGACTTTATTTACTTATTAAGCCTGAAAGGTGAGCAGGCATCCAGGGTGAAGGACTCCTGGCTCCAACTCCCCAGCTCTTCCCCACGGTGAAATTGCCTCACAGAGCCTCCCCAGGAGCCAATCAGGAGCATCTCTGGTTTCTCAGCACCCACCCCTTGGAAGATGACTTGAAAATATTATACAAGCCCAACTTCGTCTTTTCCTCCTGACCACCTTCAGCATGAAAAACGAAGGTAAGCGCCCCCCTTCACCTACTCTCAGCTCACCTCCAGTCTCTCACCTCAACCCCCTCCCCCTTTCAGTTCCCTTCACACATTTTTTTTTTTTTTTTTTTTTTGGGTCACACCCAGTGATGCTCAGGGGTTACTCCTGGCAGTGCTCGGGGGACCATATGGGATGCCGGGATACGAACCCAGGTCGGCTGTGTGCAAGGCAAACGCCCTACCCGCTATGCTATCGCCCGGCCCCTCTTTTCACATTTTTCTAGCAGGGATGTGAACCCAGTTTCAATCAATTCACTTGATCAGACTGCGTGTGTCTGACTCTACTCAGAGATGAGTAATCACTGCGTAGTCAGTCAGACAGGTTCTAGTCAGGGGAATTAAAATAAGGAACCCGTGAGAAAGGTCAAGAGTTTCGTTGTGTTTACTGTATAGAAGAAAACAGTACACAGATGCATCCACAGTATTTAATTTGTTTGGATAATAGTTACAGATAAACAAGTACACTCCATATACAATTACCAATACTTTTTTATACAGTTCATATTTCAGAACATCAACACTATTTTATTTACACTCTATGTACATCAACATCCTTCTAAAGTCAGTGCATTGTCAAGTTTTTATACAGTAATTTACAAGGTGAATGTAGTTAATATTTAATTTAATAAATTTTCTGCTAGTCATGGATTAAAAAATTAATTACAACCAATATAACAAACACAGATCAAACCAACATTAGTAGATTGTGCTACCTGCTTAAATAAAACATCTTTAAAGAAATTATTTAAATTTTTTTCCACTTTTTCATGGGACTTGTCCAGGTAGGAATGGATAGATTTCCCATCCTGAAAATCCTAACACAATAAAGCCTGCATTTTGTCTAGCTTGCCACGCCACGGCACCCAGACCGCCTCCTTCCTACTTGCAGGGATTCTTCTGAAAGGGTTTTAGCTAAGGCAGCCATTTCAGACAATGCTTCTAAGTGTTCTGAGAAGAACTGGATTGGTAACTGGCCTCCTGATATTAGAATCCAAACACTTAAATCACATTAGTCCCTACTATCTCTGAGAGAGAAAAAGGCTAATGGAATCTGACAATTAGAATCAATTTCCAGGGCTCAAATGACGAACAAAAAGACTGAAAAGTTAAATATTTACTTTATATATATATATACATAAACAACAGGAAAAAATGCTACCTGAAATAAATAATATTTATACTTTTTATTCCAGTCTTGAATTATTAGAGGGAGAGAAAAAATGAAGTGAGCAAGAACGTAACTTTTGATGAGCATTACTGTGAAATTGAAAGAAAAAAACAAACATCAAACAAACAAACAAAATAAATGGACATGCAGCCCAAAACTCAGAAGTTTACTTCCTTAAACCACCAATTTCATTAAAACTATTTCTATACTTTCAATGTTTGGGATGTGTTTTGCTTTTTAAATTTGTTATGACAGGGGAAAATACCCCACTGAAGTTAATTTATAGCCCTTTCAGCCACCAAATATGAACAAGTTTTTTAAAAAGTTCATTTGTATGTGTTCATTTAAAGTGCAAAAGCACAAGCCACAGGAGGAAGTCATCACGCACCGTGCACAGCATCAAGCCTGGACACCGCTTTTCCTCTCAGAAGCCATTTGTGCAACGTGCGCGTGAATACGGTGCAAATATTGGCAACTACCTAGCATGCTGGGCGGGGGCACACTTGGGAAACTTCCCGCCACAGCCTCAGAGGAACAGCCTTGATCGGGAAGGCCATTTGGGCTGGGTTCCCAACGGTGTTTTGCTGGAGTGTTTCTCTGCACGATCTGCCCACTGAGGCCCGGAGTGAAGGCACACAGCTCTGAGGCTCTTCTGTATCTGTGCATCTGCCACCAATGACTGTGTCTCAAAGACAAACCACCAGAACAAAAGCAAGAAAGACGTAAGGCTTAGAATATAAATAAAAAAAATCTGTGTCCATGCCATAGAATCCTTTGCGCACCTTCATGATCTTGCTTTCTCCATCTCGCTCACTATAATGGAATAAAACTTCAGGAAAAAGGGAGGTAGCATATCATGTCGCCCCAGACAACACTAGCAATTTTTTTTGTATTACTCTGATGCCAAGGAAACGCTTAGTATTTTGTTATGATTATTGGTAAACTCTACACTCACTACGTGTTTGTTCACATCTGGACGAGCACAATTCAGTTCTCATTTGGTCCCAGGGGCTGGTGCCAAATTCTTTTGCTTACAGGCTAACGGTGGGCCCTGCCTGAAAGTTCTCAACCAGAGCTTATGTGAGACACTTCCCAAACGAAATTATTACTACTGTTCTGTTAACGGCTATTTGAATTAGGATTTTTATTTTGTGCTTCAGGGTCACAGGATAAAATAACTACATTGAGCTTGCCTTTCAGCGATGCTTTTGCCAAATGTCAGCTCCAGGGAGGGGCCCTTCCCACCGCCTGCCTAGCAGTCAGAGTGGCCGCCTTACTGTAACACACAGTACTTTTTATAGTCGGACTCAAAGTCTTCATCCATGCTGCTCGTGTCTGCCATCTTCTTGCCGCCGATCTTTGGCAGAAATTGTGCATAGTCGATCCCCTGCTGCTCATAGAAAAGGATGTAGGCAGAGTCGGTGTCGATTTCATCGGGTGAAGCTCCTGAAGGGCAGAGAGAAGACTCCGTGAGTGAGCCGCCTCCCGTCAGGCCGGAGAAGGGCTGATTTACCTTTTAAGTTTTTTTTTTTTTTTTTTGCTTTTTGGGTCACACCCAAATGCAAATGCGATGCTCAGAGGTTACCTCCTGGCTCTGCACTCAGGAATCACTCCTGGCGGTGCTCGGGGGACCATATGGGATGCCGGGATCGAACCGGGCGGGCACAGGCCGGCCGGCGTGCAAGGCAAACGCCTACCAAAACACCGCTGGACTATCGCCCCGCCCAACCTTTTAATGTTCCTAAATATGATTTTCCCAGTCAGCTTAGCATCTAGCTCTCTATCTCTTTTTTTTAAAATATTTTATTATATCACCGCTTGATATCACAATTACAACGTTGTTCATGTTTGGAGGTTTCGGTCACATAGTGTTCCAGCACTCCCCCCTCCACCAGTGCCCATTTCCCAACACCAACGTCCCCAATTCCCCTCCCTTCCCATAGCCTGCCTAAATGGCAGGTTCTTTATCTCTTTTCTCTCTCTCTCTCTCTCTCTTTTCTCTTCTTACACATTGTGGGTTAGCACTTACATACACTTAAGCATCTTGCTCTCTTTATTTGGCCCCAAAAGACCCAATTATTTCCAGTGTTTTGGGGAAACAATTTTGACTGTGGGTAAGTTCCTTTTTCATTTACTGTTCCCTTCCTTTCTCCTTTCACCATTCATTTCCGCTCCCTCCTCAGCATCTTGCTCAGACTCCTTAATGCTGCAGGCATCCATATAATGGTTTTCACAGCAGGGGCTGGAGCGATAGCACAGCGGGTAGGGGCCTTTTGCCTTGCACACAACTGACCTGGGTTCAATCCCGGGCATCTCATATGGTCCCCTCTGAGCACCGCCAGGAGTAATTCCTGAGTGCAGAGACAGGAGTAACCCCTGAACATCACTGGGTGTGACCCAAAATGCAAAAAACAAAGCAAACAAAAAACCCCAACAACCGTAATATCTACTTTTGTCTAGGAGAAAGTCCATTATTTCAACAAACGATCCCCAAATCTGTGACATTTCTTCCTTTTTTCTCCACTTGCCGTCCATTTATTCTGCGACTGAAGATATTTACCTTACAGCTGCTGTCATTGTAACAGTACCACTTGCTGTTTGGGTTTTTGGCATAAGTGACATAATGGCCCCCGCCCAGAATTCCTGAATGGCACTGTAAGGAAGAAGAAAGCGGCACGTTAACAGAGACAAGACAGGCAGGTGGCACAGAAAACAGTGACCAAGTGTTAAAGTATTGTGCTTCCATTCTAGATGAGGTAAAGTTCCCTGAGCTAAACAGGAACACCTTCCAGACCCCAAAACCAGTCAGGAGCAGCCCGTGAGGGGCACCATGGGTGTGACCCAACACAAAAGCAAACAAGTATACTTTGCAACTGTTTTTGAAATGCGAAACCAAAAGCAAAGTTCAAGAGCTCCAAATTGGGCTTAAGAGAGACAGCTCAAGGGAAGCTATCTGGATGATGGAGGCCCAGCTCTGACCCTCGGCACAGTATGGTTCCCTGGAGCACTGCTGGGGGAGCCCCAGTGAGCCAGGAGAAATCTGGAGAACCAACCAAACACCAACCACCAAACAACTTCCCAGTCCTTCACCCCAAAATATGAAAGTGCCGGATCCGATGCCAGGGACAGGCTCAGTATGAGGCTAGAGCCTCCCATGTGTTGGATCCTGGGTGTAATCCTAACACCATTAAAAAAACCCCAAGACTTTAAAAAACCCAATTCTCAAAGTTCAACCATTCGTTGTTTCAATGATCATTTAGAAACAAGAAATTCCACAGGAATACACACTTATAAATGCTTTGAACTTGCGACTCCAGTAATGGTTATGTGACGCCTGCAGCACTGCGCACGCTTGGGATGCTATTCAGGGGCAAGGAGTCTAGTGCCAACACTGTCACTAGGCTCAGAGACAAGCACACACGCAGGCCCTTAAAGTGATGATGAATGAAGAGACCACCAAAAGGTGCAGCGCTCGAAAACCACACCATCATCCACTTACCGAAATTGCATACAGGTTATAAATAGGCTTCACACGAGCAGCTTCTCTTTGGTCATCAGTGCTGTCCTCTTCACTGTGGTTTTCAAGTTGACCATTGCTACAGCCATTGCCATAAGCCCCTCGTGCTCATAAAGGAATCCATTGGCCAAAGCTACCTCGTGGTCCCAGCGGGTGACCAGCTCAGGCTGGCTGCCTCCCAGCATGTGTCCCTCGGCTCAAGGCATCAGCCAGCTCATACACTTGCCCCGGCCCCATTCTCTCTGCTGGCATCCAAATTCTCTTTACTACTCGACAGTTTATTTTTGCTGCCAATCTGGGGAGCCAAGCCTCCCTTTGCTCCTCCCTAAAGTCCGTGGGCTGCTATTGGGGCTGCTGTTTTTGCTGGAGGGGACAGCTGGTTCCACCTTCTTCTGGACGAAGAAGGTGAACCTGTGAAGGGAAGAGAAAGAAAGAATTCATAAATCCAAATTCAGCTTAAACTGACTACCAAATACAAGTGCATATTCAAAGGTAGAGACAGCTATCCTGACTGTTTATTAATGATATTTTTGGTAGAAGCCAGGGTGTCACACATGGGAAGGCCACAGTCCTGGCATACAGGGCTACTTTTAGCTGCTATTTATGTAGCCAGTAAACTACACGCTGGTCTTCTTCAATGTCAAGTATTTTATAAAGCTAAGAAGGAACATTTTGAAAATATAAATAATCATGCCTAAGAAAAATATGAAGAGCCTCAAACCGTTCAGGCTCTTCGGGATTCCTGAAGCAAGCAGATGCCATTGGGCTACACTGGCACATGACAGGGTCAAATGGGAAATGTAGTGGTGCCCACTTGAGCAAATCAAAGAATAACGGGATGTGAGTGATCAAGTTATCAAGTTACTAAGAAAAAAAAAAAAACAGAAAGGTGATGGAAGTCAGAGTCTACTCGAATGAATATTATTAGACTAAGGAGTCTTCCCACGTACATATTCTCCTTTTTAAAATTAGATTAACATGTATGGTCTTGTGTTAGATCAGTGGCACCACATGGAGAAAACATTTAAAAAGAACTTACTCTAATCTGGCCTGGTTTTAAGAACTACCAGCTACAGCTGGAGAGATAGTACAGCCGGGAGGGTGTTTGCCTGACATGCGACTGATCAGGATGGATGACCGGCATCCCATATGGTCCCCAGAGCACCAACAGGAGTAATTCCCGAGTGCAGTGCCAGGGGTAATTCCTGAGCATCACTGGGTGTAACCTAAAAAAACAAAAACAAAACAAAAGCAAAAAACAAAACTATCAGCTTTACTTTTTCATGACCACCCTGTACAGTCGTGGTCCTGGGGCTGAAGTCCCAGTACAGTAGGTGGAACAGCTGCCTTGCATGTGGCTGGCCTGGTTTGATCTCTGGCATCCCATAAAGTCCCCACTAGGAGTGATCCCCAAGTGCAGAGCCAGGAGTAAGCCCTGAGCATTGCTGGGTGTGGCCCCCAAAACAAACCAAACAAACTAAAACCCAAAAGGAAGTCTAGCGTACATTTTTTTTTTTTGGGTCCATACCACATATGCTGTTTCAGGATTGACCCCAGGTTGGCCATGTGCAAGGCAGGAAGCCCTGCCTGATGTATTACCTTTCTGGTGCCAAAACATTTTTTTTTTTTTTTTGGGACACACCTGGCAATGCTCAGGAGTTCCTCCTGGCTCTGCACTTAGGAATTACTCCTGACGGTGCTCAGGGGACCATATGGGATGCCGGGATCGAATCCGGGTCAGCCACATGCGAGGCAAATGCTCTACCCACTGTGCTATCGCCCCGGCCCCATAACTTCTTCTTCTTCTTTTTTTTTTTTTTTTTGCTTTTTGGGTCACACCCGGCAGTGCTCAGGGGTTATTCCTGGCTCTGCACTCAGGAATCACTCCTGGCGGTGCTCGGGGACCATATGGGATGCCGGGGGATCGAACCCGGGCCGGCACAGGCTAGCCGTGCAAGGCAAACGCCCTACACGCTGGGCTATCGCTCCCGGCCCCCAAAAACTTCATTTTTTGAAATAGCATATCCTCACATTCTGAGAACTCATTTTACACTCATGGATTTGGGAAAGTTGTATCTCTTGCTAAAAAGTCCCACAGTTAAACTCTAGATCCGTCTGGGGCTGGAGAGATGTTACAGTGGGTAAGGTGCTGGCCCTGCCCGGCTCCCCCATATGGTCCCCTGAGCCCTGCCAGGAATGATCCCTGAGTGCAGAAACAGGAGTAAGCTCTGAGCATAATGGGCCAGAGATAAACTAAAAAAAAAACAAACCCAGCTTGGTCTGATTTAAGAAAAGGCTCCTCCCTTAGCAGAAGGAGGCTGCTGCACAGGGGAGACAGAGGGAACCACGCACCCCCGTGCCCAGGGAGCCTCCCTCGGGTTCCCAGGCCTCCTCACCTTTAGGGCTGCTGCGAAGTTCGCGCTGAGTGAGGACGGGCTCTTGCTCAGGAGGGCACCCTCTCCCCAGCTGGGCTCTGGTGTATCGGCTTTCTTCACTCCTGCTAGTGCCTTGGCCTCCGAGACATCGTCGCCCTGTGGCGTGAGGGCCTTCCGCTGCCAGGGCGCTGGGTCTCTGGGTACCAGAAAAGCACTCGGTCAAAACTCTCCCGAGGAAATTTAACAATTTTCTGTGATTTTATCCATCGACCATTTACAAACTGAAATCGTTTAAGGTGAATAATCTGGAGAAGAAATGGTGGGAAATCAAAATTTGCATTAAGAAAAATAAATCCAAGAGCCAAGGATGTGACTCAAGTGGAGAGCTGAGTTTGGTCCCTTGCACCTCCGGCACTGTGTGAAGAGGCCGCAGTGACTGTGACCGAAAGTAACCAGTTAAACACTGTTCAAGAATATGCGGCGTAACATTTTGCCCCCCAAATCAGAGTTTTGTATGGTGACGATCGCATGGCCCCATGCGCCACTGCCCTCTGGACGTGCGGCTCACACAGCAGCACCCGTCTCACAGCCTGTGTCCACTCCAAACTCCCCGGTACTTCCTATTCCTAGGAGTCCACACTTAGGGTTTCCTCATTCCTGGAATTGTGGCCTACCCCTAAATCCATAGCAGATCCAGTCACACAAATCACCCATGAGGACAGGGAGACTACTGAATATTTTGAGAAAAAAAAAGTTTTAAAGTATTATTTAAAAAAAAATTAACACAAGGCAAGTCTGTCCTGCTGAGTGAGGCTTGAGGCGCTCTCCCGGCAGGTCTGCGTGCCCGTCCCACACCTTTCTCCTTGCCCTTGGCTGCTTCGGGAGTACCACTGTCCTCCAGAGCAGAAGGCTGTTGGCGCATGCAAAGCAAGCGTCCTGCCCGCTGCACTGTTGCTCTGGCCCTACTTGCTTTTCCTTTTTTGATTTCTTTTCCTTTTTTAAGAGCAACACATAATCTAGTCTAACTCTGTGTGGCCGATGCTTTCTGGTATGGCCACAGGGTGCCTCTACTTAAAAAAAATGTTTTGTTTGTTTAGTAGGCAATACCTGGTGGTGTTTAGGGCTTACTTCTGAATCTTCGCACAGGGATCACTCCTGGAAGGCTCAGGGGATCTTACAGTTCCAGGGGTTGAATCTGGGTCAGCCATGTACAAAGCAAATGCTCTACTCACTCTACTATTGCTCTGGCTCCTCAATGTTACTTATTTCTTAAGAAAAAAGAGTAATTTTTTTTTTTATTTCTAAGAAAAGAAAAATCTAAGTTCATAGCCTCACAGAGTAGGGAGATATAAACAAAAAGTGAATATTATATATGTATATATGTACTATACAGGGTGGGGCTGGAGAGACAACACAGCAGGTAAGGTGCTGGTCTTGCATGTGCATGACCTGGGTGATTCCTGGCCTATATGGTTCCCTCAAAACTAAAATACCTCCACCTCTGAGGAAAAAGGTTTTTTTTTTTCTTTCTGCACCATACCCAGAGGTGGTAGGGATTACTCCTAGCACCTGGGGTTCAGTGCTCTGGGGTTGGTCCTGGCATCACTTGGCACCTGGGATCAAACTTAGGGTTTCAGCATGCAAAGCGTGCTTTACATGCTGCTGAAATAACAAACCCCTTTTTTTGGGGGTGGGGAGTTACACCCAGTGATGCTCAGGGGTTACTCCTGGCTCTGCATTCAGGAATTACTCCTGGCGTGCTCAGGGGATCATATGGAACACCAAGGATGGAACGTGGGGAAATTATCACAAAGGTGAGGGAGTCAGAGGCTAGGAAGACAGAAAATGGAACAGTGTGCTAACAATTGTGGAAAGTACTAATACCAACCTAGAACTGAGCATTAAATAGAGGCAAAAAGATACACATGACAACCCTTTAATGTATGTTCTATAATCCGCAATCAGGAGGGGAAGGAAAAGAGAAAGAGATAGAGAGAAAGGGAAAGAAATAAAGAACCTGCCATGGAGGAGGGCTGGGGGAGGGGGAGGGAACCAGGGACATTGGTGGTGGGAGATGGGCACTGGTGGAGGGATGGGTGCTGGAACACTGTATGACCAAAACCCAAATATGAACATCTTTGTAAATGTATATTTCACGGTGGTATAATCAAATACTTATAAAAAAATAAAATCCATTACAGACTGCCAAAAAAAAAAAAAAACCCCTGCATGTTAAAAAAAAAAGGATGGAACCTGGGTTGGGTTTGATCCCCAGTGCAAGGCAAATGTTGTACCCTGCTGTGCTATCGCTCCAGCCCCTAACAAACCTTTCTATTTGTTCAAGGCTTTTGGCACTAGACTCTGGCTGTCTCAGAGGTAGGGCTGGAACATACCAGGACTGGGGGAAGCCGCCAGAGATCTAGCTTCTTTGTGGCCAGGCAGTGGGTCTTACACTTGGAGCAATAGTACATTTCATTTTCCCCGAGCTCCTCCTCGCTGGTGAAAGCACGCAGACAGCTGTCCAGGTTGATGGGTTCAGCTTGAGCTCGCCGGCTCTGTTCTACACTCTCGTGCTCATCGATAACCTGCAGATGGAGGGGACAGGAGGAATGGGGAGTCCGGGGAGAAGGCAGAGAGGGGATGAGTCTCAAAGCTGGTACCTATCATTCTCATTTGCTCTCTACACGGCGAAAAAGAAAAATACAACCCAACAAGGGTGTTGCAGTATACTGTTGCAGTACACTGTTGCCCAGAGCCTTGTGCATCTTGCCTGGAGTGACCTCCTACAGGCCACTGTAGATAAAAAGGCAAGAAAACAGTTTGAATGTGGCAATATATCTTACCAGGTATTCTATGTTAGTTGGTATAAATATTTTCTCTCATGCTACCACAATCATTGTTGTGGTACTAACTAGATCTTACCAGTATATTTACCTGGCTATGTTGGGTCTCTAATTCGACCTGAGAGATATGCTGTTTGCCTCCAAGCAAGCATGCGTGGCTCTCTAGTAAGAATAAAGGCTAATATACAAAACAACTATGAAGTAAAGACGAGAATGTTGAGAAAAATATACCTGGTTGTAGAATATCCATGGTACATAGGATCTGCAGGGACACCTCCCAGGCAGATCTTGGCTGTGGCAATATTATCATTTCAGTGGGGCTAGGTGAGGTCCTGGGAGAAGTTACCTGAGGGGATTGACCCTAACTGCTTTCTGTTGATGTGGGCCAGTCTGGGCTGAAAAGTTATAAAAGCCGTAGTCTGCTTTCTTCGTTGCCATTTTGCCTTTTCGCTTCTCCCTCTGCCTCCTCTCTCTCTTCCCTGTTGGGCCTTAGCACATGGTAGCAGCCACGCTGGCCTAGGATTCTCTAAACCTACACGTGGCCAGGGCCCAGGTAGGAACCCAAGGTCTGGGGGGTTTCCTGTTATTAAACTGTGTACCAGAACAAGAGTGAGAAAAGCCTTTTGAAACTGCTGGATTCTCGTGTCTCTCTCCTTCCACCGGCTGCTGGTTCTCCTGGGGCAGAAGGGGATCCCTATAACCTGCTCCCAGATTTTGTCAGGGCACCCAGTGCTCCCCGACAAACGGAGGTCCCACCAAGATTCCTGTTCTACTCCCAGATTTTGTTGGGTGCCCAGGGCACCCCAACAAGTGGAGGTCCCCATTGAGATTCTTGAACAACTTTGCTGGAAACCAGGAGCAGAATTTAAACCGTGAGTGAAAATGGCTTACTTTCTGCAAAATATCTATTTGTTCTGGTCTGTCAAAGATTGCCCCTGGTGTGGGAATAGGAACTTCAATTGTGTGCCTGTTAGAATTTAAAGGCAGTATCAAGTCTCTGCCTGAGGCCTACTGGATTTATTTGATGCTAGCCCTATGACTTCTGTAATTATTAAACTACCCTCTCCCAATGGGATCGGCACCTCTCCCAATGGAATCTGAGGGCAATACTTGAAGAGCTCAATGCCAAACTTGATGAAGAGAGAGAGAAGAGAATATCAAAAGTAATGCAATTATAGTGGAGGATATTAACAAAATTATCCTTAGATATAATAAGAGACTTGATAAACAGGAAGAGAAATTGAAAGAACAAAAATCAAAAGTCATATCCCAGGAAGATAAATTAGAAATCCAAGGAATAAACATAGAAGATAACAGCTTTAAAAAATTGAAAAATCTAGAATGCCAAGTTTTTGAATTTGGTGATATAATGAGGCAGGAAATCTGGAGATTAGATATCATACTAAATGAACAGAAAGAGATATTTAATCTCCAAGGTGCAAAACTTGAAGCAGGTTAGCAGAACAGGAAAACAGGCAGACGTGCATCCTCAATGAAGTAACTTTTAAGACTGAATGAGAAATCCTCATAATGAGGAGGAGATTCAAAACGCAAATAGACATAATCAGAAATTTGGAATTTAGGCTGGAGAGGGAGAAATTAATAAAACTGGGTGCAAAATATGAAAGTACAAATCAAATTCTCGTGGGGCCAGAGAGATAGCCCAGTGTGTAGGGCGTTTGCCCTTGCACACGGCCGACCTGGGTTCGATCTCCGGCACCCCATATGGTCCCCTGAGCCGCCAGGAGTAATTCCTGAGCGAAGAGCCAGGAGTAAGCCCTGAGGCATCGCCGGGTGTGACCCAAAAAAGAAAAATAAATCAAATTCTCGAACATGTAGGAAAAGTTTGGGTCCACACCTTAGTCCGCCCACTACAGTAATGCATAACCAATTTTTTTTTTTTTTTTTCTTTTTTGGGTCACACACGGCAATGCTCAGGGGTTCCTCCTGGCTCTGCACTCAGGAATTACTCCTGGTGGGGCTGGAGCGATAGCCTCAGTGGGTAGAGGCGTTTGCCTTGCATGCAGCCGGCCCATGCCGGCCCGGTTCGATCCCCGCGTCCCATATGGTCCCCCGAGCACCGCCAGGTGTAATTCCTGAGTGCAGAGCCAGGAGTAACCCCTGAGCATTGCCGGGTGTGACCCAAAAAGCAAAAAAAAAAAAAAAAAAAAAAGGAATTACTCCTGGCGATGCTCAGGGGGACCATATGGGATGCCGGGGATCGAACCCGGGCGGCACAGGCCGGCGCGTGCAAGGCAAACGCCCTACCCGCTGGGCTATCGCCTCCGGCCCCACTGCATACCCAATTTTAAGATAGCTCCAACCAAAACTCCTCTACAGGTGCACACTAGAGAAGGCTCCTCAAAGGAGATTGGGTCTGAATTAAGAAAAGGATCTTATGCGTCTGGACTAGGTCTCAAAACAGAGATACCCCTGAGGCTGAAATAATTGAGGAGGAAGGTGTAATCCAGAGGAGGAGCACTTTCAATCGGAAAGCCCCCTTAATTACATTAGAAGGGGATGAAGCCCCCCGATAGAAATACATGCTCAGTCAAGCCTCCCAGATCTTGTGTAAATGAAAAGGACAAGCAACATGACCCCCCCCAGATGCCCAGGGAGTTTCGCCGCTCCTCCCAAGTTCAACTCAAAGATAAAGTTTATCTTTGAGTTATAAGATAATAAGCTGCTCCTCCCAAGTTCAACTCAAAGATAGTAAGAAAGCCAGGCCCTTGAGGCCTCGTGAGACCAGTTAGCAAGCTCAGGAGAGGAGGAAGAGGATGAATGATTTAATTCCCTCCCATCCAAGAGGACCAAGAGCCCCACCATCCTCTCAAGGCCAATTTAAGAAAAACCAAAGAACCAGGCTTCAAAAAGTCCAATAGTTTTCCTCTCACTCCACTCAATTAACAAGCTCAGGAGAGGGAAGATAACAGGTATCTAATGAACCTTTGAGAATTATTTGCACACTGAAACCCAATGACAGTGTTATCAGAACCTGGCTTAACACTATCCATCTCCTGTCTCAGGGATCTTGAACCACAGACTCAAAAGAACCCGACTCTGTTGAGAAGATCCTTAATACCTGCCCCAGGCTCTATCCTGTTAACCGCTATGTTTGGAGAAAGCCAAGTGAAGGAAGCCACCATAACACATCTGTGATGGAGTGGTGGGGGATTACGCTGAGGAGAGAAGGACGGACTGAGAATGAAACGGAAAAGGAAGAGTTCTTTTTCCTTCCCCAATTCTTAGTTGCCACTTAACAAGCAATCAAGAATCATAGATGGGGAGGCTTTGCCTTGGGCCCACGAATGTCGGTTCCCATGAGAACATACGAATTTTTTTTTCTTCCCAAGGCAACACCAGGGCTCCATGTCCAACAACGCCTCTTCTTGGCCCAAGTCACACACAGATGTCTATCACCACTTAATCCTCCTTCCAGAGCTGAACTGGCTTTCATTCCCTCACCTTCCCCTTCCTGAATATGGATGGGAACTGGACTGTTCAGACTAGAAACTGGCATTTGTTTAGTTGACAAACTTTCAGTTTAAGACAAGGCTGTGACTTTTCCCCTACCAGGCTGAGTCACAGGCTGCCAAATGCTCACGTAAACATCCAGCATTGGAAATGTGCGTGTGTCTCTGGGGACGGAACCCAGGGATGCATGAATGTGAGGCGTCTGGTCTGCCGCTGAGTCATATCCGAGGCGCGCCACCTATTTCTAAAGAAGTTATTTAAAGGGGAAGCTTAGAGGAAAATTCTTGTTTCCTCAGAGAGGCTTAACCTTGGGTCACTGCCTAGTGATGCAAGCTCTTATCTTGTTCAGATACAACCATTCAAGGGAAAAACGGACACACCTTTAAAGGCAGCGCATTTAGATTTGTCTATAGGAATCAGTTAAAAAAAAAGAGGCACATCAAATATGTAGACAGTGTCTCTCTTGTCTTATCCAATTAAACATTACCTATATCATCTTTATCAGGGATGTTTATAGCCAGCCACAAAGTATGGGATGGTACGTCAATTCTGTCTGGGTGGGAAAGGCACAGTAGTGCTCAGAGGCCGCTCCCGGTCGGGACATTCTGGGGCTGGGAACTAAACACACGTCCTTAGCTAGTTGTTGAGATCTTGCTCCAGGACTAAGAATGTTCATTTTTACATGCTCAATTTTTCTTTCTCCTCTTTTATTCCTTTTCTTTTTTATTTTATTTTTGGTGGGGGTCACACCGGTAGTGTTCAGGATTCATTCCTGGCTCAGTACTCAGGGGTCACTCCTGGTGGGGCATGGAGCACCATACGGCACGTCGTGATCAAACGCAGAGGGTATGTGCAAGGCCCTGTGGCTATTTTTTTTTATGTCTATAGAGCTAAGTGGAAAAAAAACTTTTGAAAGACATATTAGTGGACTGATAATTTTTCTCTGTTTTTGGGACACTCCTGGTGGTGTTTAGTGGCTGCTCCTTGGCTCTGCTCAGGAGACAATATGCAGAGATGGGAACAAACCTGGGCCTCTTGCATGCAAGCATGTACTTAGCCTCTGAGCTCTCTCGCCAGCAACAGGGTAACATTTTTCATTTATCAGTAAAATTTCTCTTTTTTTTGGTGTGTGTAGTGCTAGGGATTGAACCTAAGGCCTCACACAAGCAAGGCATGTTCTTCACCACTGAGCTATATCTCTGGCTCTAAACTTTCTCCAAATGACAAAGACATTTCTCCAAATGACATTTCTTTACCTCTTGAGATCCATCATCAAGTTCTGAATTATTATTAATAGGGGAGTTGGGTGACACCAGGCTCTGCACTTGGGGGAGTCTACAGCGAATACTTAGGGAATCCATGTGGTAATGGGATCTTTCCTAGATCTCCTATATGGAAAGCACGTATCCCATCTGTTGAGCTATGTCTCAGGACTGAGATTTCCTAATATTTAAGCAGTCTAAATTGTTTATTGGTGCTTTTTTTTTGTGGGTGGGGGTTATACTTGGCAGTGCTCAGGGCTTACTCCTGGCTCTGTGCTGAGAACCACTCCTGCTGTGCTTGGGGATCCATCTGTGGTGCTGGCGTTAAGCCAGGGTTGGCTGTGTGCAAGGTAAGTGCCGTAACTTCTGGACTACACTCTCATGACTGCACCTTTTTCCTTTTTCTAAGCTGTTAGAAAGCTCATCCTTCACACAAAACGTAAGAACTGAATAAAACCTCTCAAGTATCATCAAGTATCAGGAGACTATTAGTTAAAGAAGATCTGTTCTGAGTTTAATTTTCTATTGAAAAATGTGATATTCAAACAGGGATTTAATAACGTAAAAGCAACTGCTTTTCTGTGTTTATTTTCTGTGACCAAATAGAATATACATGTAGAAAAATGTAGAAAACAAAGAAAAATAGAAGATATAATACCTCCTAGGTTTTTTTTTTTTTTTTTGCTTTTTGGGTCACACCCGGCGATGCTCAGGGGTTCCTCCTGGCTCTGCACTCAGGAATCACTCCTGGCGGTGCTCGGGGACCATATGGGATGCCGAGGATCGAACCCGGCCGGCACAAGCCGGCACGCGTGCAAGGCAACGCCCTACCCACTGGGCTATCCGCTCTGGCCTGCCTCCTAGTTTTTTTAATTTGTTTTTGTTTTGGGTCACACCCGGTGGTGCTCAGGGGTTACTCCTAGATGGCTCAGGGGACCATATAGGGTGCTAAGAATCAAACCTGAGTTGACCACGTGCAAGGCAAGTACCCTAGCTGCTGTACTATCTCTCAGCCTCTCATATTCTTAATTCTCAACATCTCATATTCTTAATATAAAAGAAACCACTTTTTTTTTTTTTTTTTTTTTTGTTTTTTGGGTCACACCCGGCGATGCTCAGGGGTTACTCCTGGCTCTGCGCTCAGGAATTACTCCTGGTGGTGCTCGGGGACCATATGGGATGCTGGGGATCGAGCCGGGCCGGCCCAGGCCGGCCGAGTGCAAGGCAACCACCCTACCCGCTGGGCTATCACTCCAGCCCCGAAAAGAAACCACTTTTACAATTGTAGATTATTTTGCCCTCAAGCCTCCCGTGGTCGTATTTGATATGCCAAATGCCAGTAACAAATATAGACCTCATTCCCATGACCTGATGGAATGGTTTGAGGCTTTTTATGTTCCTGGAGCAAGCAGATGCCCTTGGGCTCTGCTAGCATGAGACAGGACATATGGAGATGTTACTGGTGCCCACTCGAGCAAATCGATGATGAATGGGAAGACAGTGATGCAGTGGTACCAAAAAAGTAACTTTTAATATTACAAAGATTTTTCAGTAAATGCAATTTTATATTCTGCTTTACAAAAAGAAACCCCCAAAACCGTCATGGTATAAGTAGTCTTTCATATTCAGCTAAAATTCGTGGTGATCATCATCTATGACTGCACATTTTATTCAACATACCACACTTCAACCATCCTTCCAATTTTGGACACTTATAAGTCACTTCTAATATTTTCATCTCTAAAAGATGCTCTGATGATGCTCCCATTTTGGAATCACATACACTTCCCATTTGGAATGTTTTTTTTTTTTTTTTTTTTTGGATCACACCCAGCAACACTTGAGGTTACTCCTGGCTCCTTGCTTAGGAATTACTCCTGGTGGTGCTTGGGGGACCATGTGGGATGCCGGGGACCAAA
This sequence comes from Cryptotis parvus, assembly GCA_021461705.1. NCBI lineage: Eukaryota > Metazoa > Chordata > Mammalia > Eulipotyphla > Soricidae > Cryptotis > Cryptotis parvus. The sequence goes on along the minus strand of JAJIBD010033625.1, from coordinate 9,840 downwards.
CCCAGGTTGGCTGCATGCAAGGCAAATGCCCTACCTGCTGTGCTATTGCTCCAGCCCCTGAATCATTTCTTTATAGGGTTCCTCCTGTTTTCTCTAAGATATCCTAAGTCTAACTATTTTACTTAGAATGCTTATTATGAACATTTGTCAGTATTTTACAGAATATTCTGCCATGATAAACTGCTGGAAGAAAAATTGGGATAAAAAATAGCTGATGGCCAGGAATATGGCTGTGATAGAGCATACAGCTAATCTGTGAGACCCAGGCTTCCTCCCTGACCAAAAAAGCAGAAAAAACGCTCATATAGACAACACCAATTTTTGGGGAAGCACTGGTCACACTCAGTGGTGCTCAGAGTTACTCCTCCGTGATCAGGTGTGACCCTTGGCAGTGCTGGGAGATCATTTGCAGTGCTGGTATTGAACCAGGATCGGTCACATCACAGGGCAAGCACCTAACCTCCTAAGCGATCTCTCTGGCCCCAGTAATACCAACTTTGAAGCAAGGTTTCTCCTTTGCTGACGTAGTTCTCTAATCACATGCAGAAACTTTAAGTAGGAAGAGAGATCATGTAGGAAGAAATTAGTCACATAGCTCCACTTCATAGCAAGGAAGGATCACCCAACAGCAACTTGGTTTCTATGGTATCCTCAGAGCATCACTGAGAATGGAGGTGGGGCGAGACTGAAACAATACTGTAGGCTCTTCTTCTGCAAGTAAGATGCCTTCTGGTTTTTCTGCTTGCACACTGGCTTGTTAAATAGGAAGTGGGCCAGGGAGACAGCTAAAGGGCGGACAGCATGTTTTGCACGCAGGAGAGCCAGGTTTCCTCTTCAGTCCCACATGGTGGCCCAGAGCCACCTACCTGCTCATCTTTGACAGATAAATCTTGTCACTGTAATGTGCTGTCAGATTCTGTGCTATGAAGATTTAGGAATCTTTTATCCACCAGGATTTTCCCTCTTCAAGTGAAGCATGGCTAAGATATTACCTTGCTACTGTGAGCATGATCTGTCAGAACATCAAGTTCTGTTTAGCTTCCTCTTAGTCCAGTGATATTTCCAGTGGGGCAAGTAGTCACAAATTATACCAGGTGAAGTACCAAGGAGACGTGAATTGAGCGAGTGTATGTATTGAGGATTCAAATAGGCAAAGACACTGCGAATTGGTAGTTTCTGTATTCTTGAGTAGCACAAAAAGTCAGTGTCACTAAGCTACCCAAGGGATAAAAGCTTTAAGAAACAGTGAAGGGGCTGGAGCCGTAGTACAGTGGGGGGGCATTTGCCTTGCAAGCGGCTAATCCAGGTTTGATGCTTGGCATCCTATATGGTCCCCCAAGCACCTCCAGGAGTGAACCCTAAGCAATGCTGGGTGTGATCCAAAATACCAAAGAAAGGAAAAAGGAAAAAAAAAGAAATCGTGAAGGAGTGTCAAGACAGAAGGTCATGGGTCAAGGTGCCTTGCATGCAGGTGATACTGGTCCTCAGCACTGTTGGAAGCAGACCCTAAGCACAGTGCTTGGAGTAGCCCCTAAGTACATACAGTTATCGTGTCTAGAGGTTGGTCACAGTAGAATCTGGGAGACCATGTGGTACTGGGGATCAAACCTAGATCTCTGACAAGGGTTTGCACAAAGCTTGTCAGAGGTCTGTGCAAACAGACCCAGGTTTGCATGAGACCTTTGAGCTATCTCCCTGCCTCATAAAAATTAGTACAATTCTTCATAATGAAACAAGACAAAAACCACTCCTTTCACTATTTCTCTCACTTCTCCATCTGATATCTCACGTCTCTCCAGCCTACCCTTCAAACAGCACTTGCAAAAAAACATTTCTAAGTAAGAAATCAGCATTTATTTAGTTTTGTGCTGGGGACTGAACCTTGTTAGTTGAATGTAAGCAACTGCCGTACCCACTATATTATCTCACCTTGAAATTAAGTGTTTTTCTTTTCTTTTGAGCAACATTTTAAAAAATTGCTGCAAGTATGAATATGCAGTGGATAAATGTCAACTGAGAGACACTCATGGGTATTCTGAAACATTTCAATTACTTTAGTTTTTTTTTTTTTTCTTTTTGGGCCACACCTGGAAATGCTCAGGGGTTACTCCTGGCTCTGCACTCAGGATTTACTCCTGGCGGTGCTCAGGGGACCATATGGGATGCTGGGGAATCGAACTCGGGTCGGCTGTGTGCAAGGCAAATTTGCTGGACTATCGCTCCAGCCCCAGGTTTTTTTGTTGTTGTTGTTGAGGGGGATGGGGAAGAGTTTGGACCATACCCAACAGAACTGAGGGAATCACTCCTGGTGGTTCTAGGGTTAAGGGAGAATATATGTTCCCTCGAGCACTCCTAGAAGTGATTCCTGAGTGCAGAGCCAGGAGTAACCCGGAGCATTGCTGGGTGTGAACCTCCCAAAAAGCCCCCAAACAAAAAAACAAACAAGGGGAGCATATGGAGTGCTGGGTTTTGAATTAGGGTTAGTGCTTTGACCCATGTACTGTTTCTCTGGCTCTTCTCTAGCTCTTTTGATCAGGGCTATCGTCCTGGGCTGCATCTAAGCTAAGTGACTGTGCCCACCAAATATTGCAGCTTCAATAATAAACACACAGAGACAGCTGCTGCATGGGCCAAGATTATAACTTTGTGATTTCCTCAGTCTTTCATGTCAAGGTTTACTTATTAACAGTAATTAAAAAATATTAGTGCTCCTATACAATTAGCTATAGAAGCAGGAAAACTTGAAACATCCAAGTAGTCATGTTAATATATCAAATGCTATAAAGAATGCTAATGAATGTTTTTTTCTGGAGCAGCTATTTATTGAATCACCATGAAATACAGTTCTGAAATTGTTCAGGATTGGGTTTCGTTCAACAGTGTCCCAACACCTGTCCTTTTATCTGGAGGTAACAACTGCTTCTTTTTTTTGTTTTTGTATGGCCACATCCAGTAGTGCTCAGGGGTTTTTCCTGGCTCTTCGCTCAGGAGTGACCCCCTGGCACTCCTTAGGGGGCCATATGTGGTCTGGGGAATTGAATCAGGTTCCTGGCGCCACAATTATATACAAGGCCTTAATTTTGGCTTCTCCCTCCCGCCCTGAATATATTTAAACTGCCTAACACATAAATGGCTAGTCAATGGGCTAAGTGCATGCAAAGTGTTTTAGTCCAAACCTTGGCACTGCATGGTCCCCTATACACGGCTGAAAGCAACCCCTCAGCACAGAGCCTGGAGTGGCCCTGAACACTGTTCAGAGTGGCCTCCTCTCCACACAAAAAGACCCCAAACAAAAAAAACCAACAAAAACTGAAAATGGCACAATAAGAATTAAAATGGATTTTTAAAAAACAAATACAAAGACCATCTTATCATGGCCTGAGCACTTACCCGTTCCTGGGAGGTCTGATAGCGGAGGTGAAGGGCTGTGGGGTCCCAGTCCACAGCTATATAGGCATTGCCAATGAAAGCACTATCCTCCCCACAATCAATTTTACAGCCTCTGCAAAATCTGAAGGGACAAAAACAATCTACTGAGAATGGAGTACTTATGATAAAATACACATTTTCTTTATAAAAATATTTCCCTTTCTACTTCTCTAATCTCTTTCTTGGGTCATTACAATTTGTCATAGACTTCTAACTTCAGACCGGTAAGTACGAAACTATTATTATTCAGTGAATCATTCTTGTCACTTTTCAAGTATGTTCTGGGGCCACACAGTGTACTAGGTTTACTCCTCTCTCTGTGCTCAAGGGACCCTATGTGGAGCTGGAGAACAAACCAGGGTTGGCTGTGTGGACGGCAAGTGACGAAATCCTTGTGCTTTCTCTTAGGCCCTCATATCTTTTTTTTCCTTCTTTTTTGGGTCACACCCAGCAATGCTCAGGGGTTACTCCTGGTTCTGCACTCAGGAATTACTCCTGGCGCTGCTTGGGGACCATATGGGATGCCAGGGATCGAACCTGGGTTGGACGCATGCAAGGGAAATGCCCTACCACTGCTGCCGCTCCGCCCCCATTGTAATTTTCAAAGATTGACTTCAAGTACTTAAATATTTTCCCAGCTGGAACAGTACTAACCAATCTGTAAAACTTCTCTGAAATAGATATATAAACTTCAAGTCAACTATGTTATACTAGGTCAGAACTGATAAATTGATTTATGTATTTAAGGAGCAAAAAAATATAGCATAATAAGTATGGGTCATAAATTATGAAGTAAAACAACTATACATCTCATAAAATAGTGATGCATGAACAAGTACTATGTTGATGTTATATTATTTCTAAAAACATATGAAACTTATTTCTAAAAGTGTAAGAAAACCTTATGAAACAAGGCATAATATGTGAAGCTGCAATTCTGCTAAAACCTTTCTTTTAGAGAAGGTCACATTACCTATACCACGGGCACCACGCACAGGAATTCCCATCTTTCTGCACAACTCGTAGAGTGAGCGGATACTGATAACCCATACTGTCATCACTGAAACAAGATATAAACCAGAGTGTAATAAACATTTCTGATCAGAGGCTTCATTCATTATCCCCTTTCCGTGATGTGGCCTTAGGTGGAAGGCAGTATATGTGCACATTCAGATCCAGCGCCGCTGGTGCTCACCCGACAGTGCAGCTGTATACAGAACGCTCTTGCTCCCTGTGCTGTTCCTTTGCTTACACAAGGGGAGTTCTACTAGACTGCCAGATGTCTCAGAGAGTCCGTGTGGGCCTCAGAAATCTTACAAGATAAGCTAATCTTGATATCAAACATCAAGTTTCTTTCAACCCTAATTCTATCCAAAGATTTAATTCACATCAAGCTAAGATAATCAGACCTTCTCATGACAGTAACAATGACACACCAAAGTTTGAAAGCTAAAATGGGTTTTTAGGGGAGGTGATTAACTGTATTTAGAAGCTTTTCTTGTTTGTTTGTTTGTTTTGGGGCCACACCCAACACTGATCAGGGCTTATTCCTGGTTCTGTGCTCAGGAATCACTCCTGGCTAGGCTCCAGGATCATATGTGGTGCCAGGCGTGGAACCCAGGGCAGCTGCATGCAAGGCAAGCTGAAGCTTCCTGATTCAGAATCTGATGTAGTACATGCTATGTACCTCGTTTGTCTCCTATGATAACTCAAAGCTATGACTGACATACTACAGTTGTGGTGGTTGGGGGCTACTCCTGGGTTTATGGTCTAGGGTCATTCCTGGTGAGTCAGGAGACCATTGTGGTGCTGGCGATTGAACCCAGGCCTCTTGCAAGGCAATGCATGTGCTCAGCCCTTTGAATGATCTCTCCAGCCACTCTGTGCAGCTAAGCGCTGATTATAAAGTGTTACTTTTACCTAATTCCACTAAAGTATTTCCTCCCATTTGAGTTTGTGCTTAGGGCTGTTCCTTGCTTTGTGCTCAGGGGACCATACGTGGTGCCAAGGACTTGAACCAGAGTTGAGGCTGATGGAGCTGCCTTACCTCTTGTCCTATCTCTCTGACCCTTTTTCTCCCACTTTAAAAGCGATAAAGTTGTACATAAAACGTACATAACTTTGGGGTTATGTTGGGGGAAATCACATATGGAGATGCTCAGGGGACACTGTCAGCTCAGTTCTCACTCCTGGCAATGCACAAGGGATCACATGGCACCAGGGTTATCATGCGGTCATGCTATCAGCCCTTTGAGCTATCTTCCCAGGCCCTACAATTTACAATTCAACCCATATAAGTATGCAATTCAGTTGCATTTTGTACATTACCGTGTTGTGCAACCAACATTTACTGTCAATCTCCAGAACTTTGAGCCTGTGAATAAATTACTTCCCTTGTATCCAAGTCCCTAGTGATCTTCATTCTACTTTCTGTTTTCATGAATCTGCTATCTGGTAGAACTCAGAAAAGGGGCCTACAAGTCCATGAAAGTGGAATACACATACAGTATCTGTCCTTGTGCTTTATTTTACTTTAGTAAGATACTTAAGGTTCATCCATCTTACAGCATGCACAAGAAATTCATTCCTTTTATGGCCAAATAATGCTCCACAAAACAAGACATTTTACTTACCTATTTATCTACTGATGGGCTTTTGGGTTGTTTGCACACTTTATGAACCTATATAATTTTTTTGTAAGAAAATCATGGGCCTTTTTTTTTATATTTTCAACCATAAATAGTTCAGGGTGTTATCTCTAAAAGATGACTGAGACAGAGAGAGCTCAACAGGCTGAGCGCCGTGCATGCAGGAGGTCGGGACACCACATTGGCACCCCAGGAATGATGAAGCAGCCCCTGAGCACTCCTGGGTGTGGCTCCAAAGAAGATAAGCACTTATTTATTTTTTTTTCTCATTTTGGAGCTATGTCCAGTGGTGCTGGGGACAGAATTCAGGCCTCCTGCAAGCAAAGTATGCACCCTAGCCCTAATATGGAAAAGGGCCTACAAATCAGAGAATTCATACAAATTCTCTCCTTTCAGTGTCTGGAAGTCACAAATTTACTAGGCTGACACAGGCAACTCACCAATCCTGCGCATGATTACTCGCTTCTTGAGGTGGGAGTGGGCTGGCTAATCGAGATACTTGAATCCAAACTGCATCATATAGGTCTTTCTTCCGGGTGTGCACAGTGCATGGAACAATCAGTGGCATTCCAAAGAGGCTGGGGCGATTCTTCTGAGAGGACAGGAAGTACAATTCCGTCCTCATCTGTATGGACCAACAAAGGAAGAGAGCGCTGAGAAGACACACTCCTGATTCCTACATGTACACTTTAAATACTGTAATAACAGGCATCGCCACCATTTTCAAATTAGCCACCCTATTCTCATATTTTGTAGAATAAGTTCTGTTCGTATGAAGAAATGTTTAAGTGGGATCATCGAAAAGCTGAGGTAGTTCATGCATGTGCCATGAACTGCAACACTAGATTCTAGCCCAATACACAACACTGGCACTGTAACCCCTTGAAAGTAAACACAATGAGGATGGCGCAAAGGTAGAAATGGCTCTGCTTCATGAATGATGCTAGAAAGTAACGACTTGTTTACACTAACCATTTTTCGGTGGACTGCAATGATGTAGCCTGTAAAAGGGTTGTCTGGTAGAGATGACATGTGACCATTCACCATTCCATTTGTGAAGTTTTTCTCAGTTCCACATGGCACAACAGTGTTTGGCATACCATTGGGGATGAAGAGTGGTCGGGGCAGGTCCCCATTGGCAGTTAGGGTTAACATTCCATTGGTAGACGGGGAAGAGGAGAAATCTACAAATTCAAAGGTTAAGTATGACACCGTAATATGTTAAGTAATATTTATCTTATTACTTTATATAGTAATAAGTAATACTTCATATAGTAATATGTATCTTAGCTCTCTTCTCATACAGTGAGAGACCCAAACCACTGAGAGCATAGTCTCTTTTAACAAAGGACAGGGAGAATAAGTGTTCAAATAATTCCATCAAGCTTTTAATTTCATAATTTCAAGTACTTCTAGAATTCATTTTATGTCTAAATGACAAAGAAGAGGAAGTGCTAGATAATAGTTTTGTGCAAAAGTTTTCCACAAACTATTATCAGCACATTAGGCACACAAATAGCTCTAAGAATTTTTTTCTTTCCCTCTCCTCTAAAAACACTTAAATATTGTAGCCTCTCTCTCTCTCTCTCTCTCTCTCTCTCTCTCTCTCTCTCTTCTCTCTCTCTCTTCTCTCTCTCTCTCTCTCTCTCTCACACACACACACACACACACACACACATTCTTTTTTTTTTGAGGAGGAAGGTGGGGAGAGCCTCCCAAGTCATGCCCAGGGCCCCAGGAGTTACCACTGGTGATATTCAGTCAACCTAGCTAATGGCTGAGTACTGAGTATCTGGGCCTCGGATGTTGGTGTTATTTGGGCCTGTAACACCAGGATGACAAGCACCACCCAGAGCAATGCTGGGAACTGCCACGTAATCTAACTCCTGGTCATTTTAGTATCTTGGGAAAATCTTGGAGGTCATTTGGCTCCAATTCCTCATTTTATAGATGAAATCTAAGATTCAAAGAACCAAGTAACTAAGCTAAATAGTTACTACTTAAATCTGCTACTGGCTGGGGCTGGAGTGATAGCCCAGTGGGTAGGGCGTTTGCCTTGCATGTGGCCAACCTATGCCGGCCTGGGTTTGATCCCCGGCATCCCATATGGTCCCCTGAGCACCACCAGGAGTAATTCCCTGAGTACAGAGCCAGGAGTGTAAAAAAAAAAAATCTGCTACTGGAATTCTGATCTCAACACTTTTTACCTGGAACTCTAGCCTGAAGAGCTTGAGTCCACACTACCAAAATATCCAGCAGCCCTTAGACCAATATTTAAAGCAGACATTTTTTCTCCCTTTTGGTTCATACCTGGCGATGCTCAGGGGGTTACTCCTGGCTCTACACTCAGGAATTACTCTTGGCCATGCTGGGGGACCATGTGGGACACTGGGGATCGAACCGGGTCAGCCCCATGCAAGGCAAACACCCTCCCTGCTGTGCCATCACCCGCCCCTAAAGCAGAAACCTGGAGAAGATGTTTGGCTCTATCTTACCTGTTTGTATTGGACTAGAGGCTGAAATAGGGAGATCCAGGAATAGGAATTTCAAATGCACACAGAAATCCACTCACTGAGAGACGAACTTTTTGGTTGTCTTGAGGGAAATTCTACAGAAAATAAGGCAAGATGAAAAAGGAGATGTTATAGATAAAAGGGAAAATAATTTCTCTGACATATTTAAAACAATGTCTTAAAGGCTTTGGTCAGTAAAACAAGATGAAGAAGTTTCTCAAAGATCTGAAAAATCACATGCTTGATAAGCTGATCAAGCTGATCTGATCTTACCAACAAAGACAACTTTGGTTTTTTTTGTGGGGAGGGGGGTGATTGTGGGTGACACCAGTTGTGCTCAGGGTTTTACTCTCTGATCTGCACTCAGCAATCACTCTTGGCGGGCTTGGGGGAGAATTATATGGGGTGCTGGATAACGAGCCCTGGTCAGCTGTGTGCAAGGCAAATGCTCTATCCAATTTACTTTCCCCCTGCCCCGATTTATGTTCTGCCCTTCATTTCAAGCATCTAAATCTTTCTCAGAGAGAGCTAACCTCTCTATTGACAAATGAAAAAAAAGTCAGTGAGGTCGAAGTTGGTTCAGAACTCCTAAAGATGAATAGTATAAATATGATCTAATGGTAGAAGCTCAATTTATGGTGGCCATCTATTACTAACTTGCTTGTTTTCCCAGCTGCTATGCAAAAGAAGTGAAACATGTCAATGTATTTATACATATTTTTATACATATCACATATACATATGTATAGTCAGACATAAGTCTTGAAAAATGCATTCATAAAGGGGCTAGGAATATGACTCAGTAGAGCACACACCTTGCATGCAAGAGGATTGATCCCCAATACCACAAAAAACAAAATGCTAAATATTTTGGTAAGAAGGATTCTAGTGAAGTACAGAAGCTCTACCCAGAGCAACAGCAGGAATCACTGTGGAAGCTTATGGTTTATTGTTGTAGCAAGATCATTCCAGAGATAGCCTTGGCTTACACATTTTTTTTGGTCACACCCAGCGTGTTCACAGGTGCTGGGGGGTGAAACTTAAGGCTCCCGAAGGCAAAACAAGCATTCTAACCCTTCTAACTCTTTGAGACACCTGCCTTCCATATTTCACATCTTAAAAATACCATCATTATTGCTCATTTCTTTTTTTTTTAAAGGATTTTAGGAAATTTAATAGCAAAATGCTAAAATAGTCAATAAGAATTCATCAGTCTTCACCTTCTTAGAGATACACATGCTTGTCTATTA
>JAJIBD010033624.1:0-23911 GCA_021461705.1 Cryptotis parvus | reverse complement strand
CCAAAGGCCAAAGACATCAAAACTGATTCAATTCTAATCTCAGCTCAGTATAGTTCTGACCTATGTTCACAGCAGTAAAGTAAAACAATTTTGTTGAAGAAAATGGGACTGACAATCTCAGCCACAGTGAAGGAGACAGGAAAAGGGAGAAAAGAGAGAAGAGAAGAGATCAAAGTCCCTTTCTGCGGCCTGAGAGGAGACTTTAAGAAGCAAAGTGCCCATTTGCTCATGAGTTTCTGTAACATTTAGCTTTGGTGGGTGGAAAGAAAACCTAAGGTAGCTGTTGATGCTGGGCTGCGCTCCATGCATCAGAGAGAAATGTGCATCCCATCTCCTGGACCAGGCCCGACAGCATCGATAAGCGTGAGCGTGGCCCTGCACTCACATAGTGAAGAATTAATCCCGGACTCTGCCGCGATGGCTGTGTTGCAGTCAGAGTCGCTTCAAAGATGACTTCTGGCTGACAGCGATTGTTTACTCGAGAGAACTCAAAATGTCCGCATCAGATACAATCTGACAAGATGGATGGAGATGGATGGGGCCCGCCACCCCTATGGGAAGACAGGAAGAAGCCATGGTGGGGAGGGGCCATCCCGAGCGGACAAACACGCTCCTGCCCTGACTCATGGGCCTCCACCAGTGAACAAATCAAGCTGCTAAGAAAGACCCATCTGGCACTTCCCAGGGGGCACAGCAGTGGATTCAACTGCTGGCCCATGTCCCGTGCCAATATCCAGCAATAAAGGGTGGGAAACCACTGGATTAAACAGAGGCGACCGAGTGGTCTCACAGCCTGTGTCTGTGCTATGAGGACCAGCTCTGGGTAGAGTCGCCGAGGGCTTCCCCGCTAATGCGGCTCTGGGGGAGAGAGCGGAATGAATCTTCAGCACCCCTGCGTGCTCCTCCCACACAGACTCTTGTTCCCTAGGGGCCAGAGTCTCAATGCAGGAAAGCACCCACTGCTCGGCTGCTCAGCTCACACTCCTAGAATCTGCCAGGAGGCCTCTACTAATGGAGAGGTCCACTGTCGGAGACAAGGTGCCCATTCTCCAACGAGGACAAGCCGCGAGGACCCAGCTAGGGCGCAGCTTCAGAAACCACTCCCAAGCAGTGTCCCCTCCCTGGGAACAGCACCCATGAAGAATCTTCTCCGCTGAGTCCGACTCCCCCACTGTGCACAGGCCTCTGTCCTGGTCCCCAGCGTGCCACTTCTACCGTCAACACCCAAAGAACTCACTGAATCCAAATCCACCTTACCTGCTCCCAGGCACCTGTGACACTAACACCAACGACCCAGTGTCACATACTCTATATGCACACAATCACCTCTGACTCATACACACACAAACTCACATGCTCACTCATACATTATACACATCATACACATACATTACATACACACACTCCATACTTCCCACATGCACTCACTAAAAATACACATTCATACACATACATACTCTACATACCTCCTACTCATACCCCCAGTGCTCCACACTCATGTACACACACATCTTATACACATAATCACACAAACTCACTGGTTCCTCCTTACATTATACACACACATACTCCCATATACATACACTCCCATACACTCACTAAACACACAGTATCATACTCACATACTCTATGCAGCTCCATACACTGAATCAGTCACACACGCTCACAGTCTCTATATACACACATGTACTAATATAAACATAATATACACACTTACACACTAATTCACTCCTCATATACATACACTCACACAATGACATACACACTTATATCCATACACATTAATACACACACTCAAGATTCATCTTTCAGCTGCTCCATCTGATAGGTAGAAGGCATAGAGGCCCAGCCTAAGGCGTGGACCTCATCACGTGATACCTCATCCTTCTAAACCTACCCCCAACACCATCTCCGTGAGGGGGCTGCCTACACACATCTCTGCCTTCTCACCCTGCCAAGGCCCCAAGCCTCCAATCCTTCCTTATAGCAGCCTCCATCACTCCGGATCAGATATTGGGGGCAGCATGAAGGGATCGGGATTTGGTTCTAGAACTCCCTGTGGCCAGTGTCCCAAACACAGGTCTCACCCCTGCTGCTAAATCCTGGGCCAGCATCTTCTCCATCCCAGGCACCTGACACTCCAGAGATCCGTACCTGCAATGTAGACACAGGACAGGCTAAACAAGCAAGTCATGGGATGAAAGCAAGGATCAGAGAGGTCTTTGCAAAAGTCCCCAAGGAAACAGGGGTGCCCCCCAGGAAAGAAAGTGGAGGGAGAAAGACCCCTGAGACAAGAGGCAGCAGCCTGCGCGCGCTGCAGACACTCTGCCCTTCCTTGCTGTCCCAGTCCTCATCACACATGCGTAGCTCACAGGACTGGCGAGTGGGTGCTTCCTAACAGTATATTTTGAAGAATGACTGTTTGAGAAAGATGTCTGGGAACTAAGATTCCAGGATCTTACAGGGACCTGATTTTAAGGATCAGAATCAGGTTGCCAAATAGGTCAACATCTAAAGTCTTATTGCTGGGTCTGCTGCAGTGAGCCCACAGCTTCCTCTGCTGTTGGGGCAGATCGGGGCCTCTGAACATGCTGCATCATTAGCCCTGTGGATCATTACCGGCAAACTATTTGAGCATATGTAGAATAATTTTGCCAAAGGCAACACAACTGAACTATCAGCGAAGGCACTGGTTCCAAGATCCTGTGCTCTGAATACATCCGGCACCACCTCCGTAAGCAAGCAAATGGCAGAGCAAGAAAATGACTACTTTTCCCATGCCCAAAACTTTTTTTTCTTTTATCCAGTCATCTCCAAAATTTAAAGCAGATTTATGGATGAGTGGATGGGTGGTGGACGGGTGGATGGGTGGGTGGTGGGATGGGCGGGTGGAGTAGGTGGACAGACAGATGGATGAATCGGATGAACAAGATGGATGGATGATTGTGTGGATGGGTGGGTTGTTGGACAATGGAGCGGAACATGGGTAGATGTACTCAAACATATAATGAATGAAGTTCACAAACAGTTTATTGAATGAAGGATCCGTTGATGTATGTGGGAAATGGATAAATGGGTGAGTGGATGGATAGATGGGTGGATAGACAAATGCCATGTGGGTGGGTGGATGGATGATGGTATGAGATGGATTAATAGATGAAGATGGATGATGGTGGGTTAGTGGGAGAATGAGTGAGAGGGGGAGGTATGGATGGGGTAAAGCGTTGGTGGTGGAGGAGGAGTGGAGAGGAAGATCACGAGGATGAGGGCTGAAATGAATGGGACAGACAGAAAAGGACAGGGGGCGTGCTCTCAAGGGTAGTCTTTTTCCATGAAGGGAGGCACAGAAGCACTGGGTGACTGCCCAGGAACAGAATGTGCAGGTGGTAATTCGATATCAGTTGTGCAGTTGGAGGTGATCAGCTTTGAGCCTATGTATGGGTACGTTCACACCATTTCAGAGAGCCAGGGACTGAGCTCATATAAACTGAAAACCACGCTCAGGGGCCTCAGCTGCGAAGGCAGAGTTCAGTTCCAATCCTGCTCCCTTACTGGTCACTGTCCAATCTGCACAGTGCCTTCCCACTGGGTCACTGTCCTCTCTGCTGGGTCACTGTCCTCTTGCTGGAGCCTGTCCCTCTGCTGGGCCCTGCCCTCTGCTGAGTCACTGTCCCCTCTGCTAGACCATTGTCCTCTCTCTGTCACTGTCCCTCTTCTGGGTCACTGTCCCTGTCTGGGTCTGTCCCTCTGTGGGTTACTGTCCCTCTGCTGAGTACTTCCCCTCTGCTGAGCCCTGTCCCCTCTCTGCTGGAATTTGACCCCTCTGCTGAGTCACTGTCCCCTCTGCTAGGCCATGTCCCCTCTCTGGAGTCACTGTCCTCTTGCTGAACCACTATCCCTCTGCTGACCACTGTCCCTCTGCTGGTTCCACTGTCCCCTCTGCTGGGTCACTGTCTTCCTCAGGTCTGTCCTCTCTGGGTCACCATCCCTCTGCTGGATCCTGGCCCTCTGCGGAAGCCACCGTCCACTCTGATGTTACGTCCCCTCTGCTGGATCACCAGTCCCTCTGCTGGACCGTCCCTCTGCTGAGCCACCGTCCTCTGCTGGGCCACTGTCCCCTCTGCTGGGCTGTCCTCTGCTGGGCCACTGTCCCCCTCTGCTGGTCACTGTCCCTCTGCTGGGTCACTGCCCTCTCTGCTACTGTCTCCCTCGCTGGGGTGACTGTCTCTCTCTGCTGGGTCATTTCTCCTCTGCTGGGTCTTACTGTCCCCCTGCTGGGTCACGGTCCTCTCTGAGGCCACTGTCCCTCTGCTGGTCACTAATTCCCTCTGTTAGGTCATTGTCCCGTCTGCTGGGTCACTGTCCTCTCTGCTGAGCCACTGTCCCCTCTGCTGGGCCCTGTCTCCCCTCTGCTGAGCCACTGTACCATCTGTTCAGCCACTGTCCCTGTTGGGTCACTGGCCCTCTTCTGAGTCACTGTCCCTTCTGCAAAGCCACTGTCCCCTCTGCTGGACCACTGTCCCCTCTGCTTGATTACCGTCCTCTGCTGGATCACTGTCCCTCTACTAGACTTTTCTCCCTCTGCTGGGCCACTGTCCCCTCTGCTGGGTCACTGTCCCTTTGGGTCACTGTCATCCTCTGCTGGGCCTTTGTCCCCTCTGCTGGGTCCTGTCCTTTCTGCTGGGTCATTGTGCCACCTCTGCTGGTCACTGTCCCCCTGCTGGGTCACTGTCCTCTGCTGGCCACTGTCCCCTCTGCTGGGTCACTTTCCCTCTGCTGGGTCATTATCCCGTCTGCTGGGTCTATCTCTCTGCTGACCACTATCCCTCTGCTGAGCCACTGTCCCTCTGCTGGCCACTGTACCATCTGTTCAGCCTGTGTCTTACTCTGCTGGGTCACTGACCCCTCTTCTGGAGTCACTATTCCCCTCTGCTGAGCCACTGTCTCCCTCTACTTGGATTACTGTTCCTCTGCTGGGTCACGTCCCCTCTGCTTGGATCACTGTCCCCTCTGCTGGGCCACTGTCTCCTCTGCTGGGCCTGCCGTCCCCTCTGCTCGTCCTGTTCCCCTCTGCTTGGTCACTGTCCCTCTGCTGGGCCACTGTCCCTGGTGCCCTATCCCCTCTGCTGGGCCACTGTCCTTGCTGACCATTTTTCTGTCCCCTCTGCTGGGTCACTGTCCCTCTGCTGAGCTTCCATACTCCTCTGCTGGTCTGTCCCCTCTGCTGGGTCACTGTCCCCTCTGCTGGAATTACTGCCCTTCTGCTTGAGCCACTGTCCCCCCTCTCTGTGCACTGTCCCTCTGCTGAGCCACCTCCCATCTGTTCCTTTACTGTCCCCTCTGCTGGGTCCTGGCTTCCCATCTGTTCAGCTACTGTCCCTCTGCGCGATTACTGTCCCACTCTACTGTGTTCACCGTCCCTCTGCTGGTCACTTCCTCTGCTGTGTCTCTCCCTCTGCGAGCCCTGGTCTGCTGGGCCACTATCCCCCTCTGCTGGGTCACTGTCCCCTCTGCTGTGTCACTGTCTCCTCTCTGACCCTGTCCCCCTTCTCCTGGGTACTGTCCCCTCTGTGGACCACTGTCCTCTATGACCACTTTCCCCTCTGCTGAGCACTGTCCCCTCTGTGCGCCACTGTCCCCCTCTGTTCAGCTTCTGTCCCTCTGCTGGGTCACTTGTCCCTGCATCAGTGGGTGCCACTGTCCTATTGCACCGTACAAGGTGGGGCTGATGCAGACTGCTGCGTCATGTGTCCCCATGGGGTGAGGGTGAGTCGGTGCCCCCTACATGTCACGAGTCCTCCTCTGTCCACACAGTCAAGGCGCTGGTCAGCTTAGTCTTGTATTTTGAGGCGGGTGTTCTTTGGGCCCTTGAAGTATCCAGAACAGGATCTCAGCCAGGGCTACAGCCTCGCTTCAGCACTGGTAGCCTGAGGAGGACCACACCTGCCGGGCAGCCTCTGTGCAACAGGTCAAGAGCCACTAAATTAGTTAGATTTGAGCAGGAGGGTGGCCCTTCACTGGGGTGTCCAGAGCATATCTTGCTCGTGAGCATCTGTGAGGATCACTTCCTTCCATTGAGGCAGTCGGTCGACTTAGAAAAGAGGCATAAACTGTAGGGCGCCAGGTAGCAGAGCCCTGCCATGGCCACCGTCCTACAGGGGCCCTGCTGAGTCACTCTGCTCTCTAGACCTGAGGATGTGCTCAGAGAAGCGGAGGGGTGGAGAGCTCCCTGCCGCAGCAGAGCACAGGGACCGAAGCCCTTTGGAAGACCAGACCTTCCTGACAGAAAGAGGGGCCCGGAGGCCTCCCGGAGCTCTCCTGGGGCCTATTCTACTTGACCCTGCGGCCGCATCCTCAGGACCCTCACAAGGGACCTCAGCCTAGAGCCAACTGAGGCAGCCGAGACAGAGGCGGGGAGAGCTGGGCAACAATTTAGGTCCCCACAGCTGCAGCCTGCAGGCGGGATGGTGGGAACCTGTCCTCGACCCAAGAAAATGGCTTTATGGCATAACTGAAAGTCTCTGGGTCTCAGGAGGTAGTCCTAAAGATTGCCGGTCTGGGAGCAAGCCGAAGCACTCTTGGGTGTGTCCAAAACAAGCCACCCCCACACAGAGCTGAAACATCCGCTGGAAGCGCATGCGCCCCATCCTGACCCCATACTGAACCCACAGTGGCCCATCTTGGCCTTTTTTATATTGGCCCCATACTGTACCCTATATAACTGGCCCTGTGCTACCTTCATGTTGTCTCATACAGGCCCTATGACCCCATGCTAGTACTCACTGGCCTCACACTGAATCCACACTACCCCATATGCTGACACTTGCACTCTGTCACACTGGCTCAGCTGGCCTCTATAGCTTCAGGAGTGCCCTCCTACTTGCCCCATTTCTCTTAGACCCCTCCACCTAACTAGATACCTGACAGCCTAGCTCACCACACCAGCCCTGGAGATGGAAAACCCCTGAGTGGAAGCACTGTACCCCAGAGCAAAATCCTGACAGTGAATCAGCACACCAACAGTACACCCAAAGCATTCCTCATGCACCCTCAATTTTCTGCTCTGAAGATCGCGAGAGACCTTCCAACTATATCTCTGTCTAGTAATGTTCTCTTTCTGTGGTTCAAGAAACATCATACCCTTAATCTATAAAGGCACTGTGGCACGAATCATCAGCTGGATGGGGTGTAGGTTAGAACTCTGGGGTATGGGGGTGAGCAATTATCTAAGCTGTCCACCAGAGCCACAGCAGTCCATACTGACACCCAGTGTCTTCTGGCAGAAACAATAGCTCAAAAAAACTAAATCTCAAAGAGAACATGATGCTGCTGAATCACCTCTATTCCACAGCTCCTAAAGTCCACAGCCACATATGAGACACTTGACACCTCCAAACTTCATGGCATTATCAGTATCAGCAGGAGCACAGCAGATCTGAGGAAAGTAACGAAGGAGTCCTCCAAGCTCAGTGAGCCTAAACAGTAACACAGAGGCTCAACTAGCACCAACCAAAACAGCAGATCCTTTAATAACATCATTGTGTGATAGAACAATGGTCACGAATTGACTCTTATTGATCTAAGTTGTGGTAATTCCATTTACCTTTGTGTTGTAACAAACCATATGAAATAAAATATTTGGTGCCTGTGTAAGGGGGAGGGGCAGGCTTGGCAGGTAGGTGTGAAACTAAGGACATTGTTAGAGGGGAAGATCACTCTGGTAGTGGGATCAGTGTTGGAACACTGAATTCTCAAAACAAGTAGTAGGTTATTAACAACTTTGTAAACCACAGTGTTTCATTTTTTTAAGAAGTCTGAAGAGCAATTAGAGTATCCCACCCACACGGCAGAGCCTGGCAAGCTACCCGTGTTGTATTTGATATGCCAAATACCAGTAACAATTATAGACCTTATTCCCATGACTGATGGAATGGTTTTGAGGATCCTTATGTTCCTAGAGCTGGCAGATGCCCTTGGGCTATCTAGCATGTGACATGACATATTGAGATGTTACTGGTACTGCTCGAGCAAATCGATGATCAACAGGAAGTCAAGTGATCAAGTGATCAAGGAAGGCAACACTCTTGCACCACACTGAAACTGACTGCCCAGAAACCATATCCTTCTGCACTGATCTAAAAGAAACACTCTCATTCTAATTTGGATGTCTTTTTTTTTTTTTTGCTTTTTGGGTCACACCCGCAATGCTCAGGGTTACTCCTGGCTCTGCACTCAGGAATTACTCCTGGCGGTGCTCGGGGACCATATGGGATGCCGGGATCGAACCAGGGCCCGCATGGACCGGCCCATGGGCAAGGCAACGCCCTACCCGCTGGGCCGGCTCCCCTGGATGTGTCTTGGTGGCAGGAAATGGGCACTGTGGTGGAGGGATGGGTGCTGGAACATTGTATGACTGAAATCCAAACATGAACATCTTTGTAACTGTATATCTCATGGTGGCTAATAAATATATTACAAAATAAATAAATAAATAAATAAATAAAATTATGAGGGCATCTGAATGAGTTAAAGGTTAAGTGGATAAATACTTTAAGATTTGTTTAAGCACATCTAATGAAAAGTACGCAGAAATAGTAAATAAAATGGTGCATTTAGGGTATAAATAGTTATTAAAGCTAGATAATAAGCACTTGTTGCATGCATAAAAAAATTAAAGAAACACTCTCTTAAAGACCCACTGCAAGACAAGACACACAAGTGACCACAGACCTGAAACGGTGCTTCTCCTCACCTGGCATCAGGAAATGTAAAAATCCAAAGTGCGAAATGTCCTGACATCAGTAGAGTGCCCACATCATAAAGATGGAGTCTGCCGGTGATGGCTAGTGCAGGAAGAGGCAGACAGTAGGTGGGGCCAAGGGCTAGTGCAGCCTCTCTGGAAATGGAGATTCTTGGAGGAAAACGTAGTGGTGCAAAAAAATAATGTGAGTGCCTGGGCCGGAGGAATTTGCTGGGCTGAACCATGGCACATGCTGGAGGCCTCATTCGATCCTTCACACCACCAAGGGACAAGCTGTACCCCAAAGCACAGTCAGTGTGGCAAAAGAAAATGAAAAAAAAATGGAAATTCCCCATGAACTGGCTCCGATACCAGCAGGTCCTGGTGTCTGCTCTAGGTGACCACGGATGCACCTAGAACAGCCTTCAGCAAGTGGCTGGACAAGATGCTGGTCTACACAGACAGTGGGACACAGCTCAGCCGGAGCGGGGGCAGGGGCGAGCCAAGTCCTCTGGGACCGACAGACGGGCCTGAGAGGCGATGACAGTGGTGATGGTGGAGTAAGTCGGAGGCAAGACTGGTTTCTGCAATGAGCTCGCTCCTATGACAAATACGAGTCACTGGAGCAGAGGCGGCATAAAGCAAACACTGGCCTCTGGACTGTCAGGAGCTACAGGGGCTTTAGGGCAAGGGCAGAGCACCTGGAAGTCTGCAGGGCTGGGGTTGTGCAGAACCGTCACACTGAACCCTTAAATGCCAGTCCTGAACCAGCAGGACCTCCTGGGGCTGGGACAGTCCAGGGTCAGTGACCTCAGATGTAACTGGGGTGGGAGTGGGGAGGGTGCTGTTTGTTTGCTCGGGAAGGTAGATTTCTGGGATCACTGAGTGTTGTATTTTTATGGAAAGAGCAGTAGGCCAAATAAAATTTTGAGGTTTTGCTGTAAACCAACCTAAGTCAATGAGAACACGTATGTTTGTTCAAAGGAAACAAAGGACTTGGAAGACTCAGCAGGCCACAGCACAGGTTCTGTAGCCTATGCAGAGTAGAGCCACAGGCAGCCTCCAAGCACCACTGGTGGGACCCAAGAACAAGACCCAAAATGCCTCCACTGGAGTCCTGGACTCCAGGTTCAAAGGCAAGCCTAGCACTCACAGCTCTGCAAGGCTGCCATGCCTGCTACAGACATCATGAAGCTGGGCCTGAAAAAGACCTGAGGGCCAGAGCCAAGTAGGGTAAGGGAGAAGGTCAGTGGGAAGGAGAGGGATGGTCATCAGGAAGGTAGATGGGCAGGTCAGGGAAGGTCAGCTGGGCTGGACCATGCCCCATCAGATCAGCATCCACATGCAGTGCTAGGAATGAGAGGTGAGCTGGAGGCCGAGGGCAGGAGACACCTGGACCCAAGGTCCAGCCAAGGTTCAGCAGACACTCAGTATCAGGACAGGGTGGGAATCCACAGTCACACTGGACCTGAGGCTGGGCCTGAGCCCAGGGCGATACACACAGTGCACTGTATCAATACTGAACTGCCGTGGGCTGATGCCTCACCCCACAGATGTCTCTGTGCCCCTGAGCCCTGGGGTGTGGTCAAAGGCCCCTGAGCTGTGGTGTGGGGCCGAAGTCCCATGTGCAATAATCAGAGGCCTCAGGATCCGTGGGCTTTGGGGTGGATCAAAAAGCAGAGAACTCCAGCGCAGCCCCAGGCACTGCTCCTAATGGGGCTCCTGGTCCCCCTCGTCCAGTCTGGCCCCTGCTCAGCACCAGGAGAATATTAGCAAGGAAGCATTAAGTGAGGGTGTAAATTAAGCTACACCATTCAATAATCAAAGAGTCATTATTCCAGAAGGAATGACTCACTGGGCACTACTTTACCAGTATTTATTGCTCTATTATATTATAATGGGCTCTTTAATAATAAAAAATGCGTCCTATCGATCAGAAACCAGTGCTCCGTTCAGATGAGCCCGCAGGGGTCTCGGCTCTCTGCCTCATCCTGTACTTGGCTCTGGCAGCGCCGACCCAGGCCCTCTGCCCCTGCCCACCGCTGAGAGTGTGCCAAGGACCGAGGAGCCGGCCTTGAGTGCTGCCTTCTGGCCCACTGTGACTCCGCTGGCACTGGGCAGGCTTGTCCTGACCCCCATGGCCCAGCTTCAGTGATCATTCAGCAGAGGGAAGGTGCCCGGAAAAGGGAGCAGAGATGCCGAGAATGATGGTGGGGGACGGACGGAAAGGGGAGGAGAGGCAGGGAAACTCTGGGGGCTCCGGTCCAGGCAGGGAGAGCGCCGGGCTTCACCCTCACACATTCTTACCATCAAATGGAATGATGGGGCTAAACCCTCACGCGCCATTACGGGCTTCTGGGCACCAAGAGGGGGCCACCGGCCTGCACGTGCCAGGGACACCTACACTGCCTGCCCTAAGGACACTCACACTGCCTTGCCCCCACTCTGCCCTCCACATCACTGCCCCTCCCCAGCACTGTCTATCCAGTAATGCCCGCCAGCACTGTCCACCCCGGCATTGCCTCCCAGCACTGCCAGGTGGTGGCTCCATTTCAAAAGATGCAGCGCAGAGCCTGCCCTAGCTATAGCCTCTGGGTGACGTCCGTGGTGCTAGGGCAGGGGGAAGAGACATTTCAAGTCCTCAAAGCGGAAGGCAGGACCCAGACCTGGGCCCTGTCAACCCAACACACACGAACATTTCTTCTCCTGTCCAAAGACTGCAGGGGCATCCACCTAGAACTGGTGGCGGGCCCTCAGGGCAGAGGCCATCAGGCGCCAGGGGTGACCAGCACTGGGAGGAGGCAGGGGGGTCAGAAGTGTGACAGCTGATGCACGTTCAGGAGTTTGAGGGAACTCGTGTGTGGGTTGGAGGTGGGGGACACACGTGCGGGTGGCAAAGCTCTGGAGGACACACCTCGGCAACAGAGAGGCAAGGAACGTTTCCGGCTGTGGCTCTCATCTGGGCCACAGGGAGGGAAGGGACGGGAGAAGGAAGGGTCCCAAGCACAGTCTCCACTGACCAGTTCTGTCCAGCCTAGGCCTAGGGCCCTTACTAGGATGAGCAATCCCAGCATGGCTGAGCCTCAAAGCCAACAGGACATGGCCAGTTGGCCTATCCCAGAGGGTGTCTCCACACTGCAGCCCTCAGGCCCAAACCTCCTGCTTTCCTTAATCAAACAGAGGCACACAGTCATGATGAACAGGGACACACAGTCAATGCAAAACAGGGGCACACAGTCACGATCAACAGGAACACACAGTCATGATGAACAGTGGCATATAGTCATGACTTAACAGGGGGCACACAGTCATGACAAACAGGAGCACACAGTCATGACAAACAGGGGCACACAGTCATGACGAACAGGGCACAGTCATGATAAACAGAAACACACAGTCATGATGAACAGGGGCAACAGTCATGATGAACAGGGGCACACAGTCATGATGAACAGGGGGCACACTGTCAATGACAAACAGGGGCACATAGTCATGATGAACAGAAACACACAGTCATGATGAACAGGGGGCACATAGTCAGGATGAACGGGGCACATAGTCAGGGATGAACAGGGGCACATGGTCAGGACGAACAGTGGCACACAGTCGTGATGAACAGGGGCCATAGTCAGGGATGAACAGGGGCACATAGTCAGGATGAACAGGGGCACATAGTCAGGATGAACAGGGCCACATAGTCAGGATGAACAGGGGCACATAGTCAGGATGAACAGGGGCACATGGTCAGGACGAACAGTGGCACACAGTCATAATGAATAGGGACACAGTCCAACGAACAGGAACACACAGTCATGATGAACAGGAACACACAGTCCTGATGAACAGGGGCACATAGTCAGGATGAACAGGGGCACATAGTCAGGATGAACAGGGGCACATTGTCAGGATGAACAGGGGCACATAGTCAGGATGAACAGGGGCACATGGTCAGGGCGAACAGTGGCACATAGTCATGACTAACAGGGCACACAGTCTGATAAACAGATGCACACAGTCATGATGAACAGGGCACACAGTCCAACAAACAGAAACACACAGTCATGATGAACAGGAATACACAGTCCTGATGAACAGGGGCAACATTCATCACGAACAGGGGGCATACAGTCATGGCGAACAGGGGGCACACAGACATGAACAGGGGCACACAGTCATGGTGAACACAGTCATGATGAACAGGGGCACACAGTCCTGACGAACAGGGGCACAGTCCTGATGAACAGACACACAGTCATGATGAACAGGGGGCACACAGTCATCATGAACAGAGGCACACAGTCATGGCAAACAGGGGCACACTTCCATGATGAACAGGGGGCACACAGTCATGACGTAACAGGGGGCACAGTCCTGGGCGAACAGGGGGCACACAGTCCTGACGTAACAGGGGGCACACAGTCATGATGAACAGGGGGCACACAGTCATGATGAACAGGGTCACAGAGTCTGATGATCAGGCGAGGCACAGTCCTGATGAACGGGGCACACAGTCATGATGAACAGGGTCACACAGTCATGATGGTCAGGCACACAGTCATGGCGAGCAGAGGTACACAGTCATAATGAACAGAGAGCACACAGTCATGATGAACAAGGGCACACAGTCCTGATGAACAGGGGCACACAGTCATGACGAACAGAGGCACACAGTCATAATGAACAGGGGCACACAGTCATGACGCAACAGGAGCACACAGTCATGATGAACAGGGCACATATTCACGACGAACAGAGGCACACAGTCATAATGAACAGGCGCACTACAGTGGTTGTACAGGAGCACACAGTCATGATAAACAGGGGCACACAGTCATGATGAACAGAGACACACAGTCATTACGAACAGGGAGCAAACAGTCATGATGAATAGGGGCACACAGTCCTGATGAACAGGGCACACAGTCATTAGAACAGGAGCCCACATTCATGATGAACAGGGCACACAGTCATGGCGTAACAGAGACACACAGTCATGATGAACAGAGGTACACAGTGATGATGAACAGAGGTACACAGTCATGATGGAACAGAGAAGCAAACAGTCATATAACTTGACACACTGGTGGGCTATTTAGACAGTCTTGCCTGCTGACCAGAGTCTTCAACATTACCTGGAGCTTATGAAAGCATAAAACTTTGACTAAACATCACAGAAAATAACTGCCCTGGAAGGAATTCAGTGATCAAGGGAGATTTCATGCCAGAGCAGAGAATAAACACGGCTGCACCAAGGCAGAACGCAGGGAGCTTGGACGAGCAGAAAGATAGGACCAGAGTCACTGTCCTGTTTATAAACCGGCACCATCAGGACAGCCCTGGAGCACCGCAGGGTAGCCCCATAACAAAACAGAACAAAAGTAGGGAGCATTTAAGGCTGTGAGGGGAGGCAGTGGGCAGAGCCGAAGGGTCCTGGGGAAAGGGTCAGTGTGCTGAGGCCCATCTGTCTGTTGAAAGACATCAGTGTGCTAAGGTCTATTTGCTGATCAGGAGTTAGTGTTAGGACCACCTGCTGACCAGGGGTCAGTGTGTGCTGAGGCCCATTTCAAAGTTCTAAGGCCCATTTCAAAGTTCTAAGGCCCATCTGCTGACCAGGGGTCGGTGTGATGAGACTCATCTGTCTGTTGACCAGGGGTCAGTGTGATGAGGCTCATTTGTCTGCTGACCAGGGGTCAGTGTGCTAAGGCCCATTTGCTGACCAGGGATCAGTGTGCTAAGGCTCATCTATTGACAAGGGGTCAGTGTGTTGAGGCCCATCTGTCTGTTAACCAGGGTGAGTTTGCTAAGGCCCATCTGTCTGCTGACCAGGCGTCCGTGCTGAGGCTCATGATGACCAGCATGTGTGAGGTCCAGCTCTGCTCCCAGGGAGCAAGCTAAGGCTTTCCTGAGTGCAGATCACATGTCAGTGGGACACCTGTGTCCTTCACAAAGACAGACACCAGGAAGACCACCATCAGACCAGAGAGCAGTCAGCTTACATGTTTCCTAGAGCACATTGGGGCATTTGCTGAGGGAAGAGAGGGCCAGGACATGAGCAAGGCAGGTGCTGACTGAATTGGAGCAGTGAAGGACAGGAACTGGAGCATCAGCCCCATCACCTGCCCACAGCCGTGCTTAGATGTGGGGGCAGGGGGAAACCTGCATCTTACGGCCCTCTGAGTGTTTCAGCCAGAGAATCTGAGCCTCTGAGCCTGACAACTAATAAACCAAATGCCTGGCCTGCCATGTTTGCTGAGGGCACAGCGGTCAGCCTGGACGGCCCCGCAACCCTTATAGAGCGGCCAACCGGCCCAGCCACCCAAAGGAGGGCGGCCCAGCTAAATCTGGAGTAGCCCGTTTGGGGCTTGCTTCACCTTCCAGAACCCTGTCCCAGCCCCCAGAAATGCCACAAACGTTCCAAGGGCATTTCCCTGGGACCCTGGGAGCTTGTTCTAGGCAGAGGCAGTTCTTTCTCTCTACGGTCTGTTGCTTCAGCATGAGTCTTCCCAGTGCTAAAAGGAGTCACTGCTTACAGGAGATCTCAGTAAACCACAGGACAGGAAGTAACTGAAACCTGCTTGCTGTACCTTTGTGGGCTGAGTCGCACTACAGAGAAAAGCTAAAAGCCGTGCAATTAAAATGCTAACACATGGCTCGACCAAGCTGTGGATGCTGGTGCCAAATGAAATGGGCAGATCAAGCAGAATGCATAATGTGCCAGTCTGGACTGGACTTAATTCAGATGCTATTGATGTATGAGAGTCACAAATAACACTGTAAGCGACGCTTTGCCAATGGAAGACAACAATAATAGTAATATTAATGTAATTAAAGTCTGACTGGAGGATGCAAACGAAAAAAAAAAAAAAAAAGAAAAGCAGTTCCAAGTCATCAGCTCATCAGAGATACAATCAATGTCCCTAAGCCCAGTGCGTGGGTGAGTCAGCATGGGAATGGCTTTGCCTTCACGTGACACCCTCTGAGGCCATTCCACCTGCCTAGAGCTGGCGTGTCAGTTGTATCTGGATGGAGCTGGAGATGGGGAAAGAGAGATATCGCCCAGCAGCCTGCTGAGGCCCTAGCACACAGGAGCCTGGTTTGTTCCCTGTTACGCCAGACCACTCTCCTGGCTCTGGCAGGAGTATCCCTGAGCTGATGGAACAATGAGCTGGGGAGCACCCCAGCACCACAAGGTGAGGCTCCAGAGACAAACAAAATAAATAATGAAGCCAAGAGCTGTCAAAGACGTTTTGTCTCCTAGATTTCTGAGCCATCTCGGATAGGAAGTAGGGCCTACCCCACTCTGGATAAGGAAGCGGCCCGCATCTTTCACTCCACTCTTACTTTGCAAAACCAACAGCTCAGCTCCAAGGTCAACGGTGATGCATCTTGGTAGGCCACCAAGAGACTCTATAGTTGCAAAGGTGAGTTCAATTCTAGAAACTTCTTGGGATTGGACGGGCTTTTTTGCTGTGCTTAAATAAGGGTCCTGCTGAGTCGCCAGCCACTGGGTCTCCCATAGCCACAGCTCCCAGAGTGCGTGAACGCATAGATGCGCTAAGTTGTGACCTCCATGGTTCACAGGATGGTTAGCCTAAAGGCGAGCAGGTAGAGTAACCATGGGAAAATTGTGTTTGAAACCAACACTAGATCTAACAAGGTAAGCAACAACTTAACACAGAAGGATCCGTAATTTCGTGTCTACTGCCCCTGTGAGTCCCTCAGACAATAAACTCCCAATGACATTGAGAGAACTCTATGTTGTCACGTTGACTGAGATAAATTAAATCATGTTATGCCTGCTTAAGGGAGCAGTAAGGGGGTGGGGGAGCCGGGATCCTGGTGGAGGGAAAGCAAAGTCACTTGTGGTGGCAACAGATTCTGAGCATTGAATACGTAGAATATGTGAACAACTTTTGCAAAATCATGATGTTCAAATAGTTTTTCAAACACTTTTATAGAGACCTTCGTCTATAGAACATGAGGTAGTATAGATTAAGCCATTTGGCTCAGAATTCAGCTGAACCCCTTTTCAGTTTATCCCCAAAACCTCATAGAGTCCCCAGTTTCCAACACCAGGAGTAACCCCTGAGTACAGAACCAAGAGGCGAGTTCCGGAGCACATACGAGCGGGCCTAAAGCACAGAGGCCAGGGTACTCTGGGCACAGAGCCGGGTGAGCTCTGAGCTCAGAGCCAGGAGTGAGCCCTGAGCACAGAGGCCAGGAGTGAAGCTCCTGGGCTACAGAGAACCCAGGAGTGATCCCTGAGCACAGAGCCAGGAGTGATCCCTGGGAGCTCAGAGCCAGGGAGTCAGTCCTGGGCACAGAGAGCCAGGGAGTGAGGCCCTGAGGCTCAGAGCCAGAGTCGAGTCCTGGTCACAGAGCAGGAGAGCTCCTGAAGCACAAGAGCCAGGAGTGAGCCCCTGAGCACAGAGCCGGTGAGTCCCTGAGCACAGAGCCAGGAATGATCCCCCTGAACACAGGTTCAGGAGTGAGCTCCTGGAGCCCAGAGCCAGGATTCAGCTCTGAGCATAGAGCCAGTAGTGAGCCCTGAGCACTGCTAGGGCGTGGCCCAGAAAACAACAATAGACAAATATGAAATAACAAGATGCTTGTCACTGGCATGAACAGAATCTACAGTAAGAACTACTGCGACCAGGGAACTAAATCCTCCCTCTATCTCCCAGTACCGCCTTAGCATACCAGCAGCCACCAAGAGCCGCGTGGGTGTCAGCGCCCAGGCTCTGCCTCGGCAAGCCACTGGCTCTAGCAGTGCAGCTGAAGCTAGGGTCAGGGTGTGGCATGGGGCCCCTGCACAGTAGCTGGTCACAGCAGGTCCTTTATCTGGTCAGGAGCAGCAGGGGCAGAAACAGGGGCAGCAAAGCACACTCACCTGGGACACGGTGGCTCCCTTGCAGTCCGGCAGGCTGGGGCGGACCAGAAATCGGCCACCCGCCTGCTTCTGGACTCTACAGTGTTGAGCTCCGGGCACCAGTGGGTCAGCCGCCTCTGGCTCTACAGTGAAGGGTAGCAACCACTTCGGCACAGCCTGGCGAGGAGCTGACCATGTCCACCTAAGGGGAGCACGAGGGACCCAAAGTTCCAGATAAGTTGCTAGATGGACTAAGTTCGCGAATCTAGCTGAGGACCTCACCCAGCCGTGGACCATGTGTCAAACCTCTCTCCGCCCTCCTCCGTAATGGCCCTACCTCCAACTCCTCCTCCCCCACACTCTACGTACGAAGTCCATCACCTGTGCAGAAAATCCACTAGTCACAGCTACATCAAACCTGAGGAAAAGCCAACGTTAGTGGACGGACACCTCCTCGATGCTTGAGCTGTGGTTGTGAGCTGTGTTCTTGGGGACTTATGTGGGCATATCGTGGGGCACCAGCATCGCGGCCTTGGGGAGACATGTCTAGGGGAGGAGGTGGCAGAGGACTCCCTGGAGGTGCCACAATTCCCTACAAGGCTGTGCCCCTCCTCTCCCAGCTTCTATTTAAAGCCCGTATGGTCTTTAGAAAGGTAGTGGCCCATTATTTTTCGCTTATGCCCAGTAAGGTGGTCCTAAATCCACTTAGATCACCCAATCCCCATTCTAGCACCTGCCATATTCAATGCACCTGGGAAACACTCCTATCTCCCAAATGCTGGCGGACAGCCACCAATCTCTAGTCCTGATTACAGCCGGAGACAGAAAAAACAAACCGCTCGGCGTATGGTCCCCGCACCTACCCCTGCCCAGGCTCTTCCCATGATCTGCTCAGATTCCTGCCCTAACTCCAGTCCATTCTAGAGGCATGGAGCTCCTGGTCCTCGTAACTGGGAAGTCTGAAATAAAAAGCCAGGCTGAGCTCTAAGAATCACACACAGCAGGTGGTATTCTGAACTTGTGTCCACTGCACAAGAAAGGTCATCAGGGAAGAACAGGTGGGCTGCTGACCAGTGGACTCTTGACCGACAATAAGCCCCCTCGGGATCTCCTCGAAGGCACTCTCCACCTTTGTTCAGGGCCACCCAGCCATGCCCTCGGGGGACCTTCTGCAAGGTCAGGGGGACAGGGAGGGTCGTGGAGTGGAATGCGTAAGGAGAGGCAAGAGAGGCCTAACACTGCCCAATCCCCTCAGGCCAGCAGTCCGTCTGAAAAACAGAATGTGTAGGGCTAGAATCTAGAAAAGTAAAACCGAGGCTTTACCGCTAGGGGGCACCAGGCATCACAAATGCTCAGGCCCAGTCTCAATCTTCTTAAGCCACCGCCGTCCTTGAGGGGCGCTGACAAGAATCTGCGGCTCAGCGGTGCACAGTTTTAATATTCCAGGAGTGGTTGTGTAAGGCAGGACGTGATGGAAGTAGAGTGAGGCAGGCAAGTGTGTGTGTTTGTGTGTCCGTGTGCGCATGTGTTTGTAGACACCATGTGTGCATGTGTACCTGTGCGTGTGTGCACATGTGTGTATCAATAGCCGACATACATTTATCAGGCACAATCATGCAACAGGACAACATCAGGTAAATATGACGGAGGGATACTGCACCCAGAGGGCGAACCTAGGCAGATCAGGCCAGCAAAGGCTGCAGCAGCAAGGGCAGTTCCAGCAGGGAGGGGCCACACAGGGGCAGCCTTGATGCGCAGTGAAAAATACACTGACAATCTTTTTATCAATCAGGTGGTCCACCAAGTCTTAGTTTTCAGCTGGCCCTTTATCAACCTTTGAATGGATGAACAAACACCTAAGCCCAAAGGCAGTTTACATCCACAGGATTATGGCAAGTACCAGTAAGTAAGGATTCTGCGCGTTCACTGAGGCTCTGTACTGCAGACTACGATACTGGCTGCTCGAATGAGAAACTGATTCCTCTCTGGTACAGAAAACCACAGGCGGGGGTAGACATGCCCACAAGCCATCTTCCCAGAAGTGGATCCTTCCTTCTCAATCCCAGGCCTGCTCCCAGCTCACCAATCCCTGGGCCCTCTCTTCCCCAGGGAGGAACATTTCCATATCAAGCAGAACTTAAAAAAGTTTAAGAGAGAATAAGTTAGGGAATATTAAATGCCGTAATAAAAGATGGACTCATAGTTTTGCCACTACGCCGTGGAACTAGGGCGTGTACGGCTGAGCGATGTAGCATCCAGGAGAGGGCAGACACCCATCTCACCTGGGAGATAGATTTGTAGTCAGGGAGCCACAAGTACCCAAAGGCAACAGAACCGGAGAGATTGTCCCAGAGCTGAGCTCCGCTGGGGAGTCAGGGCGAGAGGGTCCTCTGGGACACTGGCAAGTAACATATGCATGAAACTACTGTTAATAATTCACAGAAATTACAGCACCTCAGAAAGGGTGGCAGGGAGGAGCAAAAAACCACCAATAGCAGATAACTAAAATGCGCGCGCCAAATGTGCCTATACTAATGGAGGACATGGAGATCATGCTGAGTGAAGTGGCAATCAGAAAGGAAAGGCAGATCAAAATGTCTGCATTCGTGGTGGGATCATAAAAAGCTTGAGACGAACATACAAGGCCAGGCCAAATGTACCCAGAAGGACTTGTCAGGGATCTCTACACAAAAAGGTCACGGGGCAAAGGTGGCAAGATAGCGAAGGGACCAGCTTGACCCAATGATAGTTGGAAATAGCTAGCACTAGACCAAGAACTGAGTATGAGAAGGTTATATATATATATAAAACTCTTCCAGTGTCTTGTTTCGCCAAACACAATGCAGAAAGGAGAAGGTGAGAAGAAGAAAGGGGAGTGCTGTAGAGACGGAGTGCAGGAGGTGGGTGGAAGGCGTGCACTGTAGAGGATGCGGTGGTGGGACACTGTACTGACAGAGGCAATCCTGACAGCTTTATAATGCTACAGTGCACAGCGATTCAATAAGAAATAAGTTGTGAAAAAAGTAACACATACTTTGGACTTACCTCTGGATCCTGGAGGAAGGACTCAGAGGAAGTTGGGCTCCATCTCCTGATCACCCCAGTCTCAGCTAAGGAACAACTCTGGCCTCTATTAGACAAATTGGCTAGTCTTAGGGCCTGGCTCTTTCCTCGCCCTTAAGGCCTTGAGGCAGGATCAAAGTGGGCTCTGTTTTCAAAGGAAATAAACTGAAAGCCCAAATGTTTACATCCACTGAGAGAAAAACACCTGTTTACAAGGACCCAGGATGTGTGCCTGGCCTTCTGAATACTTTGCTGCATTAGCTCAGGGCGCTACTTGTACTTTGTATCCCCTCTGCAGAAAATTTTGTATAAGTCCTAAGCTATGCTCAGCAAACAGGAACTGCTCTCCAGACACCCCACTCCCTGCCTTGTGCTGCTGCTGCTTGAACAAGACAGAAGCTTTTCCCAAGTCATGTTCCCTCTCTTTAGGGGGGATGCAGTCGAGCCCGAGATCTAGGTGTCCTCCTTCTGCCGAGGCTGCTAGGCAGAATTTAAAAAAGCCTCAGTGAGATGCTGAGTACCCCCTTTGACCCTTGAGAGCTGACTGTGTCCTCAGTCCTCACGCGTGGCCAACCAGCCGCTGTCTCACCACCTGAACTGAGAGATTTGCCATGGGCAGGCCTGTCCCTGCTGGCCAGTCTCTGACCAGACCACAGATGTGTGCTTTGTGAGACATCTGTAGTAGCACAAATAGAGCTTGGGCCCCTGCCATAAAGAGCTTCTCTGACCTCCTTCCAGCCCTGGACACTGCCCCCACCCTTTCTTCCTGCCACATCATTGTGATCACCTGGTGGCTTCTGGCGCACTGCAGGATAACACCCAGCCCCTGGGAAGCTGAGGGAGGGGCCCTGGGGTCCCCAGAGAGCTGAGTGGAGCCCTCCCAGGGTATATTCTTAGACCCTCAAAGCCCAGGGGAGAGAAGAAGGTGCAGACTGCAGCAAGCAACCTGTGAGCAGGTCAGGAAATCAATAGTCACTTGCAAATTAGGTTTTTTAATGAAAGTGTGTTTTAAAGGCCTTAGAAATAACTAAAGCTTCATCACCCAGGGGATAACAAGAAGAGATGGAGTCCGTGGAGAGTGAAGGGAAAGGAAGCAATTGCCTCTCGTTCACCCTGAAGTAGCCGATTCCCATTTGAAAGCGTAGAGAATAAGACCCAAGTTCTCTGCCTGAGATCCTGCACCCCCAGTGGGCTAGTCCACCTACGGAGCTGTGTCCGTCTGCTCCTGCCTTCTCACGTACTGTCAGGAAGCTGGGCTGCTGGAATTCCCATGGCTTACAAGCTGTGGGGCCGGAGAGATAGCACAGTGGTCAGGGCTTGCCTTGTAATGGCAGTCCTGGGTTTGAGACGCTTTTATATGATCCCTGAGTACCACGGGTGGGATCCCTGAGCACAAGAGCCAGGAGTGGTCCCTGAGCACTGCTGGATGTGAGCCCAAAAGCAGACTAGC
The DNA here is from genome assembly GCA_021461705.1 of Cryptotis parvus. NCBI lineage: Eukaryota > Metazoa > Chordata > Mammalia > Eulipotyphla > Soricidae > Cryptotis > Cryptotis parvus. The sequence goes on along the minus strand of JAJIBD010033624.1, from coordinate 1,789 downwards.
TGGGGTGAAATGATCTGACAGACACCACTTTGCATGCAGTGGGCCGTGCTCCAATTCTGGGACAACATGTAGTCCTAAGCTCCATGGTTGACCCCTAGGCACTGCCAGGAGAATGGCCAGCAACAGAGCAGCACCACGACCTTCTGTGGCGTCTCCTTGAGCGAGCAGCTGCATATGGCCTCCCCCTCCCTCCTCATTTCCTGGTAGGGTTGGAACAAGAAGGCTAGACTCATAAGACCTCCTCTTGAACGCTGGCCTCCCCACTCCCCACCCAGGATGCCACTGGATGCCCTGGAACCAGGAACTCACTCAAAGGCAGCTCTGATGAAAAATAAAATCTCCAGGACTGAGAGTTTCCTCAGACTGCCGGAGGATGAAGGCAGGCTGTGTGAACAGGGCTGAACCCCTCCTAAGCACAGAAAAAATGTCCTGGGAAGAAACCTGGCTGCCTCCTGGGCGAGTGCTTTCACAGGGCAGTAAAATGGGCACCTGCCGAGGGCGGCAGGGCCACTGCGCTCATGTTCACGCTCATACAGACAACCCTACAGTCCTGTCTTACCCCCACACCTACCTGCCCCTGGCTCTCCAGTTCCCAAGCAGCCAACAAAGCACCTGGCCCCGAATGGCAGAGCTGCGCTGCCCAGAATCAGCTGCCCAGGACGTCCAGCTGCCCAGGAGCGTCCAGCTGCCGGGGACGTCCAGCTGCCCAGGACGTCCAGCTGCCCAGGGCGTCCTTTGCCCAGGGCGTCCAGCTGCCAGGACATCAGCAGTAGAAGCATAACTTATTTCTGGCGACAATAACAACACTGTTGCTCTAAATCATCTTGGCAGGATTAGAAATGTCTCCAAGGGCCTTATTTCCACAGGGCTAGATTTTGTCTAACACTGTTTCCAATTTATCACTTAGAAAACAACAGATAGTTTGGAATCCTACCACAAATGTGTGGGGATAGAGGTTGATGAGAGAAAAGGGGGGCGGGGCGATAGCCCAGCGGGTAGAGGTGTTTGCCTTGCACGGCCCGGCCTGTGCAGCCCTAAGGTTTAGATCCCCCGCTCCCATATGGTCCCTAGGCACCGCCAGGGAAGTAAGTCCTGGGTGCCGAGGAGGGTAACCCTGAGCATTTGCGGGTGTATTTAAAAAGCAATAGATAGATAGATAGAAAAGGGACCAGTGTGCTATATTTATTTTTTGGAAATGGTACCCGCATGGAAGGCTGGAGTGATGCTGACCAGTCCCTAGAGCATGCATAGTAAAGCAGGGAAGGGCTGAGCAAAGCCCGTCCTCTGCGCGCTTCCGGGGCTCTGCACCTTGCCGCCATTTCCATCAAAATCTTGCTCTGCAGCGATTCTGCCTGCTCCCTTCCTCCCCTCTGACCTTTCTGACCGTCACGAGGACAGGTGCGTGTCCCCGTGGTCTTCGCCTCAGACACTGTGAATGTCCTCCAGACACCTGCCGCGCCCCAGGTCGGTAGAGTCTGGAGCAGCTCGTGGCTGCGTCCTCTAGAGTCACCCCGTGCGTGTGACCTTAGCAAGTTTAATCTGACTCCACTCTGTGGGCCATCATTGGCCCAAACTGGGGATCAATCACAGCAGCCGGCGGGGGCCTGCTACCACTCCTAGGAAGTGCCTGGCTCAGCAGGGATCTGTGCAGGCTGCGAGAACAAGGTCACCCAGCTCCATCCACCAAGGACAGATACAAACTTTCCCTAGGAACTGTCTACAGAGGACCCATCACCAGGTTTGGAGTGTTTCTGTGTGTGTCTGTGTGTATGTTGTCAAGTGTTTTGGG